>JAANSO010000447.1:0-32770 GCA_036507315.1 Lepidocyrtus fimetarius
GGATTTTTTACAAGAACAAGATATCTTGTACAGAGTTCTTGTGAATAAAGTGCAAATATTTAGGATATTAAAATCTAGATTCCCGATGCGACAGAATCGGGCGACTCTCTAGTTTTTATATAAAAACTATAAAAACTGATAGGAAGAAAAATGATACGCCCGTTTTTTATCTGTCATAAAAATCCTTATAAATAAGCTCAACACAGATTCTTTAGCATAATAATCCTATTCAATCTTTGGTAAAACAAAAGCACTGGCGGTAAAAAGTAATATATGAACAAGTAGGCATTTACGCAAATCAGATAAAATAAATTTGAGCTGTTTTTATGATTCTCGACGATATTGAAATTTGTTTGAAGAATGCAAACCAAGGAAAGAATGTTAAAAGAAAAATGATAAGCTTGCATAGTTTTGAATTTATGTATACCTGCATCATGCCTGACATCAAGAATGGCTGTCGACTTGATTTTATTACGATCACCTTGGGAGACCGCTTCACAAGTGTAAAATCCTTTATCCAATACTTCCAACTTGCGAATTTTTAAAGTTGAACCGACAATCCTTACTGCTGACCGTTTTCCTTCTGCAGTTCTGTATATGAATGGTAAGTTTTAAATGCATTTTAAAACGATTCACAGTTTGTTGTATAAAAATTCTTAACATTTAAACTTACTTTCTCCTCGTGTGCTTTATTCTAAACCGATCACCTTTCAATTGATTTTGCACCCCGTTTTTGTACCATTTGATTTCCTTTGGTGGAGGAATCCCTTCTGCTTCACATTCCAATCTAATATTTTGTCCAGTGTCCCTCGTCACATTAGCCAATTTTTTGCTGAACCTGATAAAGTTAAAGTTCTTTGGAAGGGTTCCATCGTCTCCACCCCCGGGATTGTTTCCACCACCACTGCTCTCGTGTTCATGTCGATGTACATTGCCGCCAGTCCCAGTACCCGAAGACGAAGATGATTGTTTATTGTTATTGCCTTCCTTGTTTGACACAGTTCCTCTGCAAAATAAAATCAAAAGAGAAATGAAAATCTTTATTTTATAAAAATTGTTATCCACGAGAGAGTAATTTCTTCACAGTTACTGATTTTTCAACTTCATATTTTGCAAACTTTCTAACGCAAACAAAGTTTATGAGACAAATTTAAGAAACCCTTTTGCCCCACAAAAGATATTTCATTTTTACTGCTTAAAAGATTTCTTTCCTTTACATGTAACAATCTGAGAAACCGTATCATCATAATCATAAAAATATAAACCGCAGAACAGTGGAAATGATATAAGATAGGAGTGGAAGAAGGAAGTTAAGAAGTGTCCGCATATCTCGTATTATCTTTCTTCCAGAAAAAAACTAAAAAATGAAAGCAGGAAAACTGGTTCGTTTTATGATCTTCTTCTGAACAGTACTGGTGGGGGCTTCTATTGCGGTGAAAGACGACAAGAAAATGAACATGACACAAAATTATATATTTCCATCATCATCATCACCATCGTCATCATCTCATCCTACCGTTAGATAGATATCCACCACCACCGAGAAACCGCCACCACCCTTTCTTATCGTCGTTGTCTCATCATCACTATCATCATTTCCGTCATATACTTTTTTTCTCTTTATTACACAATCTTTTAGCCAAAAGCCAAGTTAAGAAGAAATCACTTGTGTGGGTATGTGAGTATGCGCGGTCGTAGAGAATAACTATCAGTTAAAGAGACTGATAGACAAGCTAGTCTTTTGTAGACTAGTACGGCTAGCGCTACGATTTATCAGAATGTTACATATCATCACCATCGTCATCATCTCATCCTACCGTTAGATAGATATCCACCACCACCGAGAAACCGCCACCACCCTTTCTTATCGTCGTTGTCTCATCATCACTATCATCATTTCCGTCATACACTTTTTTTCTCTTTATTACACAATCTTTTAGCCAAAAGCCAAGTTGAGAAGAAATCACTGAAGAGGAAGTCATTTTTTTCTTTCACTGCTAAAAATTGCATAAAAGTTTTGCTAGGAATGAAAATGTTTTCTTATGAGAAGAAACGGGATAGCGGGGAATATATTTATGTTGGTTATGTAAGAAGGCAAAAAACTATAAAAATTTTGTTGTTGGTGATTTATTGAGTTATTTACTCTGCGCTCCACAAATTACGCACTTTATTTTCAATGTGGTGATGATGGCAATGGAAAAGAAAATAGAAGAAGAGGAGGAAGAATAGGGTGGTCCCTTCATACTTTGAGAATGAATGGAAAGAGTTTAAAAGACATTTTCTTCCTCTTTTTAACCTCTTTTCAGTAACAGAACTACAGAGAGAAAGAAAAGCAAAACGGATTTGGGTTGACTAAAGTCATATCCTCATCATAACTTTGAATTTATGAGAGTTTGAAAGAAATGGAAAGATTTTTTTATTGCCATTTTTTGCTTAGGAGAAAAGCGACAAAGTTTTGATAGACATCGTTTCCTCCTCGTGTTGACTGCTTCTGCCTTCCTGACTTCGTTTCTGTCTATATTTCACTCCACACAACTTAATCAACTTAATAATGATGTTAGAACAATTTTGTGTGACTATTTACAGTTAAACTTTAAAATGTCTACTATTTTTGACAGGATTCTCTCCATAAATAAAATTTGCTATAAGAGAAAATTGGATGCGGATTTATAGCCAACATCATTTTCATTTTGTACATTGGGGATTTCTAAAACTGAGGAAAAATGCCAAAAAATACACAAGAAAAATAAAATTAGGGTAATTTTGTATGTAAAATTCGAAAAATAACACAAGTTTAACATGACTAGTCATTGAATCTCTTAGTCAATGTCTTGTTTATAAACGTGGCGGTTTCTTTCCTTTCTATATTTCTCTCCCTGGAGGAACAAGCATGAGAAAAATGAGGCTTTTTAACGTGAAAAATTACCATTCATTTACCTTCATCCTTTTTACCTTAAACTGTAGAAAATAAAAACTCGGCTTGCTGGCTTTTTTCTCTTCTCATATGCCATTATAATCTATTCATTCATTCAACTTTTCAGGTTTTTTGGTAAACTACAAGAAAACGTTTTACTTTCTCTGCTCCCTCAAAAATTTGTATAAAAACTTGTTCTTATAAAGAAGCTATTATATAGCTAAACCATTTTTGCATGGAATATCTTGATTACGAGGGAGGAAAACTAAAGACAAAAATTGTTTTATTTTAGATTCAGAGAGGAAACTGGAGGAAAACGGTTATTATCACGCTCACACAGAAGAAAAAACACCCGGACTAAACTACTGAATGAACAATTTTGCGTAGTTTGTCGAGAAAGAAAACAAAGTCGTGTCTTATGGAATAATACAAAATTGTTGGAGCTGCTTTTTTAAACGAAGAAATTGAAAGTGTGCCGTGTCGTGTTTACCTTCTTTTATGTTGGGAAAACATCATCAGTATGGGAGTAAGAAAAAGTAGCAAAAGAATAAAAGTCAGTCAGTAAAAAATCATCAAGACATAAAAAGAAATGGGAGCATGCAATTTTCATATTAAATATTTTTCTTGTATGGTTTTGTTCACAGTGGTAAAGAAAAATCTCAAAGTTCTTTTTTAAACTAAAGCTTTCTTCCAAACAGTTTTCTGATAAGTTAAGCGGAACACAAGGAGGAAAGCTTAACTTTTGAAAACAGCAAAAACAGAAGTTACGTTCCAGCATAAGGGATAATTGTGAGAGTTGAGAATAATAATATTCTGTTTTATAAAAGAAGCTCTCTCAGTGTGTGTAAAATTAAATGCAAATATATGCAAACTTTTCCAGTCAACACATCCCAATTCCAAGCCCAACTGTTTCTTTCCTTCCCTCTCTCATTCGCTTCTGGTTTTTATGCGTTAGCTTGAGATAATACTCAACTAAATTACCCCAACTCCTTCGCACTCCCTTTTTTCAATTCTTTTTCTCCGTTTAAAATCTATTCTAAGCAAAAAAAAATCAAGATATGAAGTAGGCTGGCTGGTTTCTAGGTTGATGATGATTACCATGTTGTTGTTGTTGATGATTTCAAACACAGTTTTGGATAATCATTTTTATGCATGAACTCTTTTCGCATTTTTACTGCCGAGCAGTAATCTCATCATTTTCATCAGGATCGTGATCAACTGGAGTAGCAGAAGGAGTTAAAGTAAGAGTTTTGGATTATCGTCGTCATCTGCCAAAAATTTGTTTGCCAGCTACTTTGCAACAAAATCCTATGAGCTGGCATAACAATTTTCACAAAAGTTAATGAAAAAAATTGCTTGATATTATTTTTTTTGCTAAACTTTTTACTTCTCTTGTTCACTGATGATTATCTCCGGACGACAGTAATTCCCATCAAAATCCCATCAACGCGACAGTCATCTTAATAAACAAGGAAATAACAGCTCTTACTGTTACTCTCCTCAACTGTTTCCTAAATAAAACTATGAATTTAAAAAGCAGAAAGAGAAAATGGATTAGGGAAGGGTTTGAGAATATTGAAAAAGGGCATATAATTCATCATCGTTACTTTTAAGCACTTGTTTTGAATTTTTTGCTCAATTTAACTTCAAATTTATATTTTTATACTGAAAAATTGTGCATGTTTAAATTTTAGAAATAAACTGCTTCCTCTTTTTCCACGACTTCCCCTACAATGAAAAGAAAAAGCGGTTTTTGTATAATTTTGCTTTGCTTTTCTGCTGCGTCTCCGTCGTCACTTCTTCATCATTTCTTTTCCATTTCCACCTTGCTCCCAACTTGCAATCAGCACAACGTCTTCTTTCGTGTTCTCACAGCGTGTTTCATTATTTACTCCCGCTTGTGCACTTTCTTTTTCCTTTCCACCGACAGATTAAAACAGTGATACAAAACTCACTTTATTTCCCGTTTCTTTCCTGCGACGATGATGAAAACGCCGAGGAATTACAGAGAAAGGGAAGAAGTGACATGCCGCCATACCACAATAGTAATACCAATAGCACCACCACCGCTGGAATGGAAAATGATGGATGATTTATTGAGACAGGTTTATACAAGAATATTAGGAAGACAGGAGGAAAAAGAAACTCTACACACGGCTGACTCATTCATTTCCCTTTGCAACTTCTTTCTCATCTTCCGAGTAACTAGTTCTCCGGGTTCCCTTGTTCTACACACTCGATTTTTCGTAGTGAAGGCAGCTGTAGCAAAAAAATGAAATTTCCCCTTACCAGGAATAAAGAAGAAAGTGATGCGATGCATTCATACCTAGCTTTGTAACACACGCGCGCGGGTGTAGATTCAAATACGATTTTTACAAGATAATGATGATGTTTGAGTCTGATATGGATGCAATTGAGAAGGAAAAAAGCAAAAGAGTAAACCACTAACAGGAGGAAAAAGAAACTCTACACACGGCTGACTCATTCATTTCCCTTTGCAACTTCTTTCTCATCTTCCGAGTAACTAGTTCTCCGGGTTCCCTTGTTCTACACACTCAATTTTTCGTAGTAAAGGCAGCTGTAGCAAACAAAATGAAAAACAAAAAAAAATGAAAAAAGAAGAAAGTGATGCGATGCATTCATACCTAGTTCATTTCTTATTTGTAACACACGCGCGCGGGTGTAGATTCAAATACGATTTTTACAAGATAATGATGATGTTTGAGTCTGATATGGATGCAATTGAGAAGGAAAAAAGCAAAAGAGTAAACCACTTTTCCCTTATCATATCAAAAAATGTCTCTTTCCTTGCAAGGAAAGTGAATTGGATGTTTACTCTATCTTTCTATCATGGAAATAAATGAAAGTGGACGAGTCGGCAGTATTTTACTTTCCTTTTTTGGATTTGTCATTGGCAAGGGAAACGCCGAGGAAAATAAAAGGAGGGATGAGATCAGACGAGATGAGAAAAGGAAAGGGTGACGGGTGAAGGAAGTGTGCGTTCCCAGTTTACCAATAAATAATATCTGGACGGTGAGATCGGGAAAGGTCTTGATTTGAACTTTTGATGATGTTGGACCCACGTATGACCACAGCAAACAAAACACAAGAACAAACCAGACTGTCATTTTTCATTGGAATAAAAATGGAAAGGAATTGACTCATCATATTGTGTACAGAAAGAGCAATTTTGAAACGGGGAACGAGAAGGAAAGACTAACATAAGCATAATTAAATCAAGCAAGAATGCTTCAGAGCTTGCTAAAGTTCAAATAAGAACAAAAATTGTCAGTATATTTCTGGGGGAGTGGAGTGGATCGGGTCGGAAATGTGGAACTAATTTTATTGCAGACAATATTCTGGAAGAGGAATAACAACAACAGCAGAAAAGGCTGCTATAAATAATGTAGGGCAAGTCGGAAGGCACCACGTAACTTTACAAAGGAAGCAAAAGGAATGCAAACATTTCATAGCCAAATACAATGAGATTCTCATTCCTCTATTGCTGCTGGTCTTCCTTTTCATATTTTTTTTCCTTTTTATTATTGCCGGAACACTAAATTGTAATATTACGCAACGTTAGCAAACTTTAAGTTTTTTATCTATTTACTTTTCTCTGAATAAGCTAATGTTACAAAATATTTTCTATTGAAAAAGTATTCCTGCAGACTCAACAATATTATTCTTTTCTTCCATCCATGTGTGTAGTAACTTCCGTTTTTTACATTTTCATTCTTTTTAAAATATATATTGCGTGTGTGACTATTTCAAAGAGAGCCATGGACAACTATTATTTTTTATCAAGGAGAGGGATCATCTTCTTCGTCATCATTCATCTTTTTTCTACTTTCACACTTTTCTGGTCTTATCTAACAACTTACATCTGTAAATTTTACATTTAAAAAATCCGGGTGTTAGAAAACATTTTTTTAGTAAAAATGTGTTTTCGGAAGCTATTTATCAGTTTATGTATTTAAGTCTTGATATTTTTAACCTCCTTTTAGAGTAATTAATTGTTTCCGTTTTGGGTTTACGAAAATATAAGAAAAGTTAGCAGAGATTGTTGAACAGTTACAGCGTTCCAAATACAAGCTTCATGGGAAACCAAAAGGCACAGAAAAATTCTTAAACATTTGCTCCTTTTCCATTCCTTCATTTTACCATTTCTTTAGAACAATGATTATCCTTGAGCTCCTCCCGTTATCCCCACGAAACATTCACAAGACACCCCCAAAAACATTTTTCCCAACAGCCTGGCATCGTCATACTAGCAGCAATCCATCCAACTCCCCTTCTTTTCTCTTCACTTCCCACATATTAGCTCAACTACTTATGTTAAGCACAAACGCAAAGATAAACTTGAGTGAAACCACTTGAAAAGGACATGACTTTTTTCTTCCCTTTCTTTTCCCCTGTCTTCTTTCTCTGTTTGTTTCTCTTTATTTCCTTACAAGGAAAAATGAGAAAAGAAATTACATAAGAAATGGTTCTTCTGAATACGATACATTTTTAGTATTGCAACAATTTTGAATGTTTTTGAAAGAAAGGACGGATAAGAAGGATGCATTGCGTGCAATATGAGAAAAAAAGTGAATAAGTACGTGAGCTAGTATTTGCTTGTCTGCACTTTTACTGATATATAAATGTCCACGTTCTCATCATCCATTTCAGTTTTCGTTTCCTGATGAGAACAAGGAGGAGGAGGAGAAGCTTGGAAAAATGAATGGAATTCATACGAGGATCGATTGGTTTCTCTTTTCTGTTCACTCAAATGGAATGGATGAAAAGCAAAAGACATTTTGTGAGGGGGAACTTCTTGAAGATAAATCGTCTTCTTTCATGTACTCTGTTGCCTTGCTGCCATGCAACTTGAGCTCAAATAAGTATGCACATTGTCCTCCTCTCACCAATTTCAACTTGAACAGAGACAAGAAATATAAAAATCTTGCTTTCACTTCCTCTCAAAAGCTTTCTTATGGTGATGGTGGTAAAGAAGTTGGCTCACCAATTTATAAATATGTATAGACTTCCTTTTTATTATTGACCAAGAGGAAAATTTTGCGCCAGAATTCATTTTATTTTGAAGAAAAGAAACGGAAAGCAAAAAGTAAAAAATAATATCTTTCACTTCATTGCAACAGCACTTGTACGATGATTCTTTAGTTTTTGATGCCGGTTATGGAAGTTGAAGTTGAGTTGGGTTGAGAGTCAAAAAGATGCCAGAAAAAACAAGTTCCAACTTTTTCCCACCGCAGCTCCTATCTTTCCACTTTTCTTCTTTCTTTTGGACGGAAGTCAACAGAAGACTGTGCACAATTTTTGTGCTGATTTTTTAAGAAAATAGGAAAAGGTTTTCTTTCGGTTATTGGAAGGGAAAAGGAAAATGACTTGAGCCAAAAAACCCATAAGCATCATCATCTTCATTTTCTGATGACGATCATCATGATCATTAGAAGAGCAATTCATACTATGATTACATGAGAACATGAGTGAAGACTGAAGATCTTCCTCCTACCTTTTTTCTATAACAGAAACTGTCTGATGATCGGCAAGAATGTAAAGAAATAGGAGTTGTGCGTACTTACGGTAATCTTCTTCAATCATTTTATTCCATCTCTGGTATCCATTCCTGTTAACAGTTTACTTTCTCCTTCAATCCAGCCTGATTTTGATCTCCGGATGATTTTGTTAAAAAAATTGTAGCAAGTGAAGTGAAAGATGGAGGAAGTTAAGAACAATCTTCTTTTACTGCATTCGCTTACTTATTTTACTTTATGAATACTAGCCAAGAACAAAACAGTGTAGAACTAGTTGAGACAATTTCCGATTGTAAAAACTGCAAAAGCTTTTGCTGAAAATGCGTAACTTGAGAAAATACCGTGAAAGGAAAAAGTTTTTAAAACTAAAGTAAAAAGAAATGTTCAATTCAATGATTATGAGAATGACGATAGCAATCGTTTACGACATGACTTGATATGAGAAGGGAAAATATGATGAAGAAAGTAGATTCCAATTTTACAGAGTCAATTTCATAAACCTTTCGTGTCTCTGTGTCCTGCGTGTGTTTCGTCCCCATCATATTTGTAATGATTGTTGGGGCAAAGAGCGAAAAATAAAGTTTATTGAGAGGGAAGTAAGTGCATTGGAAAAGTACATTTTTTTGATCTGTACTATTTCAAAGAAAAACTTTTCCTTCCGCAAGACCTAACTTAGCTCTACTTTTGCAATTCCATTATTGCAATAGAAAGTTATATTTCCCTGGAAGAAAGTGAAAGTGCAACAGAAAATGCAATCATATTGAAGATGGAACTTTGTCATCGGAAAGGAAGAAAAGTGCAGACAGTCTAACCCGAGAGAATACTAAACTAGCATAAAAATAAGAAACTTGCAGTTTCAGAACATTACGGAGACTTTTCCTCTTTCCACTTTATTTTTATGATTGACTGACTTCTCTTTTTTTCTCGTTCGACCCAACCAATTGAAAAAATTTGTAACTACAATATATTTTACTAACCTTGAGAAACCTCCTACACCGCTGCTGCTGCTACTTCCACCGGATGGAGAAGTTCCATTTTGAAAGTGCCCAGAAGATGGAATGACTCCCTGTCCTTGGCTCCCACCCCCATTGCCTGGACTTCCTGATTGAGAGATTGCATTATTGAGATGGTGATGATGGTTATTGTTATTATTGATACTGTTTTGCTGAGGATGAAGATGCTCTTCGATCAACTCATCGTCATCTTCATCCTCTCCTTCTTCGTCCTCTTCCTCATCCTCATAGTCCTCTTCTGGAGGCTCGTACTCGTCGATTGTGGGTAGGGTTTTGGAGCCTGGACCCATGTGCAAATCGCTTGTCCACACTATCAAATCAGAAACAACAAAAATTTTAGGTTATTGTAATCATGCGAAACAAAAGAAGGAAGGAAGGGGAGGAAGAAATATGATTTTAATCCAATAATAAACCCAAAAAATTATTCATACAATTCATGTAAAGAACCCTCAATATACATAATAGGGTGGGTGTACGGTATTGTACAATGTGATGATGATTTTACGATGGTGTGCTTGGTGGCTGGCGGCTGATGATGATGGAGCTGCAAAGCTACCATTTATAATCCCATTTTGATTACTTTTATTATGCTTTTCATATATATGCAAATGAAGCGTGAAAAAATCCCAAAGTGGTTTTTAAATTGAAGTAAAATATAAAGAGAAATGCATTTGAAGGGAGTGGAATTAATTCAAAGTGGTGTGATTTTTAACACGCGTTTATTGTTTTGGAGAAAAGTTTTAAATTTAAAACACAGCATTTCCCAATTACAATATTTCATGCGAAAGCACATCTTCAATTATAGAGCAATAGAAATGTCGAATTATAGCTTTTTAAAGACTTTTAAATAATTATTATCTAATCAAAAAATTTGTACTATTCAAATGTAAATGTGGAATATGTATTAGTAATAATCCAGTTTTCTTGCATGCTTCAAGTTTGCCCCAGATATCCAGCAGTTTTCCTCATGCAACAATTTGTAACGTTTTACCATCCCCATCATTAACGTTATTGAAGAAGCTGGTGTATTTTCAGTCATTCAGTCCCTGTTTCCCGCTGTGACTCTAAACATCATCATTATTATATTTTGCTTAAATACCAAAAGCACTGTAACTTTTGTTACTCGCACTAGTTCCCATTTTCAGTGACATCATCGTCCTGGAAGTAACATTTTAGATTTTAGACTACGACCAGTTAGTTTTCTTCTGCCTCTTTCCACCAACTTCATTATAAATTAATAGAGAGTTGTTTTGCTACACAGCCTTTTCTACTAAATTATAATAATGTCATGGCACACCACACCGTTCTCTTCTTCTAGGTATGTTCCTGGTGAACAGCTAAAATTGGGATGTGAGTCAACTGAACTTTTAAAGTCATGTCATTCTATTCTACCTCCTTCCAATCATCATCATGAAGATTATCGTTGAACTTATGAAGAGTATACATATGCCTGCAAGTGACGACTCAATTATCGCCACCGACCGACACATACATAAAAGCCATCTGATATAAACTCGTGCATATAACCCCCATCAAAAACAACTTTTTCCCTAAAATACTTGACAACTGAACTGACTTGTTGGGTTACAGAAGAAGTGAAAGAGGGAGAGATGAATGAATGAGTAATTGAAAGCTTCATAATGAAATCAAATGAATGGATTGAAACTTCATTTTATTTCTTGTGTTCTCTCACAGACTTATTGCTTATTCTCTGTCCATGAAGTTGTCAATTTTAACTTTTTTCTACGAATTTATAATATATTTTGGCTGAAAATGATGATGATTACGAGGATGACGTCTCTTTTTCTCTCCCTGAATAGTCAACAACAGTAATATTTAATGGAAGCATATTAGAAAGTACTTAACAACTTGCCTTTTTATTCTAATAAATGGTCCAAGTAAAGCTAAACATACTTCACACACAGCACAGCTGAAATGTTAAAGTTAAAAAGCTAAAACTCAAACAGAAGAGCTAGTTTGAATATATGAAGCAGAAAAGGGGAGAATAGAAATTTTTGCTAGAAAAAAATTATCTTCCCCTTCAGTCCTCGTCCTTTATACAACTACTCATTTTCCACTTTTTGAATGTTGCTATTTCACTTTTCCTTCTCCTTGTTGACTAAAGAACTTACAAAGGGAGAGAAAGAAGAAGAGCCAAAAGAAGTTTTCTCCTTCTCATCATCACCATTCATATCAGTCCTCGTCATAATAAGTCATCAGCAGGGAAAACTTTTTCTTCTCTCTGTTACTCACCCGAATGGGCATTTGATGGGAAGGAGGCGGAATGAGAAATGAGAATCTGATCAGAAGAAAGACAAGCTTCACTCTTTACTCTCTTTTAAAAGTCTACAAATCATCCTCATCAACATCATCTCCCAAAGAATATCATATCCAAGTCATGAATCATTTCACAAACAAGCCCAACTCTATTCCCTTTTGATTGTGGTGAAAGTTTCTCTTGTAAACTTTGTCTTTTTACCATAAATTGAAATTCAACTCAGTCATGTCAACTTTATGGAAAGACTACTGATCAAGAAAAAGACATATGATATGTTCATATTATCTCTTTTGCCCTCAGTTTCCTATTTTTTAAGAAAAGCATCTATCTATTTGTATAGATTCCGCTTTGATCCTTTTTTTATTTCCTTTCTACACCCAAATCGTGAGAGTCGTTAGTGTGAAATTGCTTGTAATATCTTCATTCTTACAAAGTGTAGCGAGCTTAAAGTTAACTAAAGTAGGAGGAACTGTGAGAAACCCATCACAAAATATCCATGATCGTTTCCGCTCATTGTTACAAAGTGATGGAACGTGGATTGCAAAATACTGACTCAAAGAGAGAGAGAAAACGAATGAATGAAATGAGTTTGAAGTTTTGATTTACAAGAAACTCTTCCCAATTCTTGTCCAGTCAACCGAATACTTTTAGGTGACTTCCCTTTTTAACTTTTTCTGCTTTATATGCACAAAAGGACTCTACTCCACCTCACTTTCTCTGTTCTTTTGTTTATTCTTGTTATGCTCCGTAAAGATTTAACAATTTTGATTTGGTTTCATTCATCATCATCATCAACATCATTTGACAGCTTTTTCTTTGAAAAATACACTAGGCAAAAAGGAGAGAACAAGAGCAACAGTACACAATCCATATCAAAGTTCACAAAGGTATGATATTTCTTTTCCCTTTCTGAGTCATTGGAGCGGTTGACAAAAAGCCGACAAAGCCTTGTTTTCTCCTATTCCACTTCACCAGGCCCAGCAGTCATCATGGACTGGTACGTTTAAAAAGTGAGAGCCAGTCAAGCTTTTTTATTTCCTTGTTAAAAGCACATCTAAAATGGAGGAAAGGTGGAGGCGTTTTATATTTTCAAACATGAACCATAATGATGACGTGATGTTGTATGAAGTAAATCCACAAAATTGCAATTTGAGTCTTAGAAAATGATCCGTATTTTGATATTTTATTATTGGAATGGAGAATTATAATGATGTGCTTTGGCTTTTTCTCAAAAGTAAACATCACATCGGTTTTTTAAAAAGGGGGTGACGGTATAACACCTCCAAAAATGCAAAGCGGAATAACTTTATAAAGTTTTCTCAGCTTTTTCTTCCTTCCTCCTTCACTTTCCGTAATACCCTCTCCACTTAAACTCCACTCCAACAACTGCAAACGTCTCTTCTAACATAACCATCACATGACATTGCTTTTTTTCTGGGAGAAAGAGAGGATGTCAAAATAGACGAACTTATATCTTTTAAGAAAAAATAGACCTCGTTAAACTACAACTATTATGCTTTATTCAAATTGTAAATATTTCCTCCCTTCTATTCCTTCCCCTCCTTCAATAATACAAGTCCTCATAGTAGTGAGTGAACACTCAGCGGCGACTGCCGTTCTAACAACACAAGCACAGAAATTTTTAAGCGTTTCTCCTTTTCCCTTTCACTTCATTCAATTTCTTAGTGTCGAGCTAAACCACTCACTTTTTCTTCTTTCTTTCCATTTCATTCGTCCCATTCCATGACGGAATTGAGAATAATAGAATTGAGAAAAGAAAGAAGAATTTATCAGAGAGGGAGTTCTCACACCACTAGTTTTCTGGTACTTTTACCAAAGAAAACCTCTTTGCCTCTTCCTTACTTACTTAGTTTGCATTGAAATTTGAAATTGAGGGAGGAAAAAGTAAATGATGTGAAAATTCTCAAGTGATTCCATTACTTTCTGGGTGCAATGCAAGAAATAAACTTGTTTCTTATTTGTAAAATGTGTACAAATAGTAGCAGAAGGAGAAGAAAAGAAGTGGGAGAAAAATTTGCATAATAGTTACATTACACTTTGTTGTGTTTTGTTGTAATACACAACAAGATACATAGAAAAAAAATCCAACACAAAAACATTTTAACAAGACCAACAACAACAGAAAAATAAATATATTCTTTCTTGCTTTTCACGGATTTTATCCAGTCAGTCAAACATGGAATGTGTGATAGCGATAAAGTAAAGAAAGGAAAAGCCTTTTGCACTTATCTTGAGCTCCGTTTCTAGTCAAAATACTAAAAATGTGTTCTACAAAACGATGCTGTTAAAGAAAAAACACATTTTGTAGTATTTTACGCGGTGATGGGGTGGTTTAGGTTTAGATTTTTTTAGTTTGAGTTGGTAAAATGGTAAGAAATAATAAAATAATGTTTGTGTAAGCAACAGCAACACACAGATATTTTGTAAGAAAGAATGAGATGGATGAGGGAAGGAGACCTGAACGAATAAAAAACGATCTTCTCCATCATCATTTTTGTCAAGGTGTTTCTTTTTCTTTGCCAAAAAATTGTACAATTTTACGAGATTCTACTTTTTTCTCGTTTCTCTTTCATTGAATAGTTCCAACCCGGTATTTCTCTCTTCCGTAGGAAAATTGCATGCATGGACAAATGGTTGAGATGTAAAAATGTAGATGATGTCGTTTATTTCTTTTCTTTGGCAAACAAAGAAAGAATATGTGCGTATTCTCGTGTAGGTGACACATTGCCAAGAAATTCCAGTAAAGGAGAAAAGAATGAAGGAAGGAAGGATATGTATTTTTTTGCTATGATATTCCTGTATGTGATACGTGAGTGAAGAAGAATTGATTTCTTTTTCACTCTTCCTCCGTTTATTTCACTTGTTTCCTTTAAAATAATATCCTGGAGCTAATAGTAAAGGAAATGTGCGAGAGAGGAAAAATGAGCCAAATGTGGGCAAGCGACGAAATAATGACTGACATTATTGAGTCTTCACGTAGTAAGAAACAGTAAGATTGGGAAAAGGAGCGTGGAATATATTTACCTACTTCATTTAAAGACGAAAAATGGGATTTAAGAAGGTTTTTACTAGTTTCTTGCTGAAGAAACAAAACGTAAAAATGTGCACGTGTGTATGCACAGGAGTGTTCTTATAGCCTGTAAAAGTAAATAGGAGTTTCTGAAGGAGAAGGAAGGAAGGAAGCAGGATAAAACGAGAGAGAGAAGGAGTTTTAAAAAGATTGATATT
The DNA here is from genome assembly GCA_036507315.1 of Lepidocyrtus fimetarius. Lineage (NCBI taxonomy): Eukaryota > Metazoa > Arthropoda > Collembola > Entomobryomorpha > Entomobryidae > Lepidocyrtus > Lepidocyrtus fimetarius. The sequence continues at coordinate 14,992 of JAANSO010000447.1, forward strand.
TATGGAAAGATGTGTGATTGTGATTGTTCATGGTTCGTGTGTGTTTATTTTGATTGCGTGGAAAGCGATGTATATCCGTTCCCTGCTACCTACCAAAAAGTTTTCCCAAAAAGCCTTACCACTTCCACCACCTTTGCTTTACTTCACCTCTTCTTTATATTTCTTCTTCTCTTTATTTTTGAGAAATGAGTGGATTGACAAGATAAATTGTAGGACTTGTTCTGACATCATGTTTTCCCTTCTTTTTACCGATATAAATCGGATGGCAAATGTAAGAAATTATTTTTGAGTGAGTGGAAATGAATGACATGGATTTGACTTTATGTAGTAGCAGTATAGAATAAGACAAGTTCACCATCGGAATTGTTAGGAAGTGAAGGAAATAAGTAAACAGGATACACGCACGTACAAATATGCATGTACGTAAAGCTTCACATTTTAGCGATTTAGAGAGAATGCCCTTTTACTTTACTGTTGCTCCTTTCTTGTAAAAATGAAAGTATTTTCTTGTAAGGAGCGGATGTAATGAGTCGTGATATATGAGAACAGATGCAGACAGATTTATAAAGAGTGATTTGATGAGGGATCGGTTAAGAAATTTTTCTAAGTGGAGGAATTAATCATGAGGGTAATAAGGCTGAAAAGATTTCTCAGCAAATTGATACTTTGAGAGCAACTGACTAATTGTAATTGAGTTATGTAATATTATTACAGCTTAATTAAATTATGAGGAATGTGGAAATTGTTAGTGGAAATTTTAGGAACTTACGTTTTCCAAAATCTGAACTCATGATCCCGTGGTGATCAACCACTTTCCCGCCTTTCACTGACAACGAGATCATCCAGAAATGCAAGTAACTTGAAAAGCTGTATTTGACAGGAAAATAGCAGCAACAGAACAAGTCCTCATCACCATCCGGATCATGATGAGGAGATGATCCTTTTGTACAATAAAGGAAATTCCTTCACTTGTCTTTGTCAGTCAACCTCGTCTGTCTATTTATTGCCAAATAATTTAGTCACATTCAGAAAATGTAGATATAAATTTGTAAACTTTCTGTGAGATTTTCTCTGGATTCTTCCGCAAATTTTATTTCCCGAAACAAAACAAACGCAAATGTAACAGCACGAACACAGGTTCAGTAAATAAATTTCATACACAATCACATGTCAGATTAGGTATAGCAGCTTGAGCTCAAGCTTCCTTAAATCAGTTTAAATCTGCCAGTTCTGTATTTCTCCTTTTCCTGTGTGAAACAGCAACAAAAACAAAAAATATAATGAAATGAGATTAAACACGATTCAGAGAGAATAAATAGGAACATCTGTTCAGTTAGATCTTATCAAACTATCAACAACATATCCGTACCACCACCACCATTCTAATAATCTTATCATTTTCCTAATTCATCCACCTCTCCCAAAAAAGCATGTGCAGTCGCACCAATCCTTGTCACTTTTAATTCATATCCATTTAAAGCTGCTCTTCTATATCAATCTACTTTCCAAAGAGAATTACTCTATCTAAATAAATGCTATGCTTGTTTTTGAGGGGGTGTGGACACTTTTTAAGCCACTTTTTTAGAATTCCATTCCGATTTTGTCTCGCCTTCCTTTCGTCTTCCCTCTTTCTCTTTTACTTTTTTTATTCTGTCACTCTATTTTCCAGCTTTAACTAAAATAAATAAATAATGAGCAAAGAGAGTTGGAGATGGAGAAGAGCTCCAGAGTGTCTTCCCTGTCCAATTCCGTGTGATAACTTCATTTTTTGCTTGTTCTCTGTGTATTTAGTAGTAGTCGGCTTAAGTTTTTGTGTGAAGCCCACTTGTTTGCATTTTATTTAGACAAGTGTTCTCTTCCTTCACACTCTCTCCCTCTTCTCTCCTGTGCTCATGTCTAAAAAAATTCTAAAATGCCTTTTCTAATTTCCATCAACCTCTTTTCACTATTTTTTTTACTATGATTGTGTATGCTTTTTTAATCTATTTATCACACCGCACCAAGTCCCTTTCAATGTTGATTGGTGACCATTTGTAAAAAACCTTTTTGGTTTGCTGAAAAGGGAGTATATAAAAAAGTGAAAAGGATGATTATGACATATTCCAGCAGACCATAGCAAGTAATAATCGAATACCAAACCATATTTTTCTCAGTTGGACTTCATTAACTTATCCATTCTCTATTTTCTATAGTAAAAAATAGTGCAAAGAGTTTGCTCCATTTTAAATATTCACGTTTTATTATTTCTCAGCAGCAGTGCTAATTCAAAAAAGGATCTTTTTAAATGAATGATGATGATTAAGAGGAGTCCACCCTTTTCATTTCATTCTCCATTCCATTTTCTTTCATTTTCTTTGCCAGTCACACACTATCAAAGAACTTTTCACTCCACTCATTTTACTTTAACACTTGTGGAGAGGAAAATGTTGCTGATTGTATGCCAAGCAGTAGAACACCAACTGCCAAAACGGCTTTGTTGGAAGAAATAAACTTTTTTGGACAAGCAGATTCTCAAAAAATACATTCCTTTGATAATAATGAAGATCAGAAAGAGAGTCTGTTTGGAAAGAATTTAAAAGCATAAAACGAATATGTTGCAAAAGTTATGTTAGAGCCAAAACCTAAAAAGTAGAGAGTTATCATCATCGTCTTCATCAGCGGCGGTTTATAATCAGCTTTTGATGTGTGTGTATGTGTGAAAGCAATGTGGTTGACAGGAGGAGGGTGATGATGACACTAACCAAGCTCAATATAATACGATGATACGCTAAGGCAACTAAATTTAATACTGATACTGATGAGCATGACGGAATAAGGAAAAGGTGGTGGTGACGATGATTAGGAGGATGAAACACGTTTATCTCGCTTAAACTTGGCATTTGTCACAATCCCATTTTGGCGCTTGCTTGCTTGAATTGAACTATATGGAAATTGGCTGGATTTGATTATGAATGAAATATGCATGGAAATGAGTCAAGCCTTCTAAATAAAAATCCATTTGAATATTTTAAAAGGACGACGACAGCTACGCAAGTGAAGCACAGCTTTGGCTACGCTATTCTATTGCTTTCAGCCGTATCATATCTTTCTTCAGTCTTATCCTGGAATGTTAATGGGTGACGAGAGAGAGGAAAGTGAGATGGAGATGAAAGTGAAGGAAAGGAATGAGGAAAAGAAAAGCAAAAAAAATTAAATATAAAATCATTTTTCACACTTTCAATGAAATGGTTGAGCATGCCAAATTATCCAATTCAAAAAGAAAACATATATTTTCTCTACTTTTTTGGCGCATTCGCATTCCTTCCATTTATGGAAATTTTTNCATATTTTCTCTACTTTTTTTTTGGCGCATTCGCATTCCTTCCATTTATGGAAATTTTTATGGAATGGCAAACAATAAATTCAATGGGTGAACATGTTGAATAGTATTATGGACAGTTGACACTGCACTCTGTGCTTAGGTATATAAGCCTCCATGGCCCCATGCAATTTGCAATTAAGCTTAACTTGGTTATTGTACTCGTTTACAAATTTTTATTTTCTATTTACTTTTCCTTCTTTTCAAGGAATACAATAGAACAGGTAATGAAGCTTATTCACTTGATGCTGAGAGTGAGATCTAATAAACGACCAAAAAACCGTCAGCAGAAAACTTCACACAACCAGCATCGTCATCATAAGCAACAAACAGCCATTCCATTTTCTAACTGAAAATGACTATGATTATGATGTACATTATGATGACTCTTGTTAACGCAAAAAATTACGAGCACAAATTGTTCCTTCAAGAAAATATTTACGTGAAAGAAAAAAAGTAATAACTGAAGTAGAGAAAAATGAAGAAAAATTTTTATGTAAAAATTGGAGAAAAAGAAGGTAAACAAGGTGGGAGAAGGAAGAAGAAAATGAAGGAAAAAGTAATTCGTTTGGGGACTCATTCCTTGGGCTCGGTCGTTGTCTTGAAGAAGAAAACGCAATTTACTTTGTAAAATGACTGGAATGAAACAAGGTAAGGAGGAGAAGAGCTATCATAATAATCATAATGATCATGATAATAGTGCCATTATCATTATCATCGCGATGATGATGAGGATATGACGATGCTGATGGGGGTGATTGTGTATCGTTTCACCATCGCATATCGTCCTCGACTCTTCCTTCTTTTGTCGTGATGATATGAGATATCCACCTGAATATTCAAAGAAGACGATGATGTTAAAAGGAGTGATGGACAGTGGACACCCTGCCGATGCAAACAAACTTCATCGGATGCAAAGGGAATATAATTTCCGTTTTATTTTGTCTGCTGTCTTGTATTAAACGAATTGAGAGGAGAGAAAAAGAAAGAAGAGACAAGTTTGTTATTATTATTCAAGAAATGTGCTTTGCCTGTTTAACAAAAACAGGAAGAAGGAGAAGAACAAGGGACAACATGAGACACGACAAAACAGACGATTTATTGCGGCCCCCACATCATCATCATCATTCGCCATCCTGTTTTTTATTGTGTAGAATGGATGACAAGAATGGAGACTAGAAATGAAAAGACGAAACGAGAATTTCTGGCGGAGAAGCAGGAATAAAAGGTTATATAGAAAGAAGGAATAAAGTGAAGGAGATGGATAGAATCAGGAAGGAATTTAAAGTGTTCCTCATTTCCTAATTCACCTGACAGGTTATTTACATCTAATTTAACTTGTTTTTATAGTGAATAATCTTGTTTGTGCATTACTGTTTCTTGTTAAAATCTCATTTCTTCTTTTTATTCATTCTTATTAAATAGGGTTTAGATTTTTAGTAATTGCATTGCAGAGTCGCGTTATTGTAACCTACGCAGATTTTAGTTATTAAACTGTTCAACTTTTCATATCTAGTAATCTATGTCAAGTAACGTTTTATTCACTAAATGATACATTTTTTTGCGAATTGACTCTAAAGAAACATTAGTAATTGGTACTTCTAAAAACCTAGTCTAGAATTTCAATCAATGACACTCCAGCACTCTTAAATATAATCCAGGATTTTACTAAATGTCTTTCTACAAACCACAAAAGAAACGAATTAACTTTTCTTTGTATAAAATACGCTTTCTTCGTTTTATCGCAACAGTAAACTACTTAAGTGATATTTGTACTTGTTTCCTTTCTTTCTTGTTATCTCTTGAAACCATATGGCCCTCCCTGTCTCAACAAATCTGTGTTAGTTGGGGTGGTGGTATAAAGACGTGTGTGGGTGGAAAGCAAGCCGAGGTAGCAATGTCTAATACCTTTTAATAGCTGGGAGTGAGTAAGAAGGGGATATAAGATTTTATAAAGGAAAAGAAAGAGCTTGACCCTTTAACAACTCACCACTAGCAAATACAATAAATGTAATCTAATTACGGTCTCTTTTCGTCTTTGAAGCTCTTCCAATAACTCTCTGATTTTTTTCTCAGAAAAGAAACAATGCAGAAGAAATGGAAAAGGAATGATTGAAGACTCAACATGGCTTTAAGTGATTGGCCCCACCAACTGGTCCGATATGGGTTCATTTATACACAGAGAAAGACGGAGAGCTTAAAGCTCTAAGCTTCAAATTTTCCTTCTGTTCTCTTTTGGAATGTATTGCGTTGCATTTCCTGTCAATAAATCCGTGCTACTGTCCAAAAATTTTGCTTTTATCCCTTCTTTTCTAGCAACAAAGACAAGAAGAAAGCTGGAAGCAAGTCATTTCTCTCCCATTTTCCTTCCGAAATTCTACTCCTTTGATCCTTTTTCTCTTTTGTTCTTTCTTCACTTACTCTCGCACAACAACCATCATTATCATCAAACATGATCACGACAAAAGTTTGAAAAAAATGTGTTTTCTGTCGATCGTTCAATCATTCTCAATCACATTCACAAACGACAAAGTGAAAAAGTTTAGCTGCTGCAATGTTGCTTGGGTCAAATACTGTAGATCTTTATTGTGCACGACGCTTTAAACTATTTCTCTATTTTTTGTCCTGCACCAGTTTTATTGCCCGTTAAAATAAACAGCCAAAGTTGGAGCCAGAATAGCCGTACAATTTTTAATCCGGTTTCATTACTTTTCCTCTTACTTCCTTTTCCCATTGCAACTGCATTTCCTTCCAACAAAACTGGTAAACTTATTTCGAAAAAATAAAATAAGAATTCCTGCTAAAATCCTTTCTTCTTTTTCTTTGCTTTTCTACTTTAGCTTCTTCAAGGTTTCGCCTTATGGTTTTACTAAAGATATCTCACCACCACCACGTGTCAAAAGCTTCAAAATCTAAACAGGTCCAAAACTGAGCTAACTTCCGTGTAAAAAGGAGAGGAGGAGAGAACAACCGTAGATAAAAGAGGATTAGAGACGATACTCATTTCCTATTCGAATATATGCATAATGCTACGACTTGTACCATTATTATTACAGCAAAGAAGCAAATGACTCGGTTTTCTTCTACCCTAAAAGTAAAATGCGAGTAAGTTAAGCTCTGCTTTTTTTCTTCGACTATACACACAATCCAAGTGCAGTTATTGCCTGCATATCCGTTTACTTTTTCTCGCCCTAGAAGAATCATTAGGGAAAAGTGCAGTTGGGAAAAATGCATGTGGATTGGATTTAAAGCTCCTTCCAAACACTGCCATCACCTACCGTCATCATCATCATCAGCCTGATGATGATCATTTGTGAGAAAGAAAAAAGCAAAGCAAATGCCACTATTCCCAAAAGGAAGTTCATTCTGGAAGTCTAAATTGGGCTTCATGTGGATTTGAAGATTTTTTTATTTTCACACAGCTCCTTTGTCGTGCTTGTTTTGGAAAGGAAAGGCAACAGAGGTTTTATTAGAAAATATTATGGTATTTGAACAAATTCAAGAATCCTCTTTAGTTTTCATTTCTTCTTGTTCTCTGTACACAGCATCTAGCGCACTTCCCATTAGCAAAGCTGGAGATCATCAATGTTCGTAGTTAGCAGTAGCAATTGCAGTTTCTGAAGAAGGAAACGATATAAGAAAGAGAAAAGGAAACGATCGGAGTTCACAGCTTGACTTTTGCCATCTCTCTTATTTCGTCTGTCTCATCTAAATACACATATTTTGAGAGAGGATAATGGTCTTGGATATAAAAAACCGAAGGAAAGATTCCAATCTTTTTTGTTCATGTCTTTGTGTTTTGGCATGCAATCTCCCATTATCATCTCTGGCTTTGGAATTGCGATTGTTTCAGAAAAAAGTTTACTATTTTGTATTCATTTTCATTAGACAATCTGTTTTCCAGCAGGGGGCTGAAATGGCGGAGGGTAATGTTGTGAGAGGAGAACAAATGTCCAAAAAGTGCAAAAGATTGGAAAAGAAAGAGAAATGGAATAAAAGCCCATTATCAAGCGGAAGGAAAAATGAGCTAAGCTATTTTCATCATGGTAATTTTTGCATACCCGAAAGAGGAAGAAACCTCGAAATAGCAATTTAAGATTAAAGCTTAATCTCTGACGCGCATTTACACAATTTGTGAGAAAGAGTGAGCAAGAGCACAGCTCATTGTCATCATTCCATTTTAGATTGGATTTGAATGGAAGTGAGATGAGAAAGCTTGAAATCTACTTTTTTTATAAAATTCCGTCAATGTTTTACTTCTTCCTGCTCAATGTCTTTCTTCCGCTCATTTTCATCTTCTTTTTAAAATGAATTTATCTTTTTTGTCTTCTTCCTTCTCTTATCTCCCTCCTTCCATTCATTCCGCATACGGTTCGCAGCTTGTTTGTGGATTATTTGGCTTTGGCTTGTGGGTGGCCAAAAATTGAAGTTTTTGATGCTAATGTTAAATGCTAATGTTACATAAGCCAAATAAATGTTGTATTAGGAAGGAAGCAAAGAAGTGAAATTAGTGGGATATGCAGAGCATATTGGAATGTATGCGGTTTTTTCTACTCCCATTCCATTTACAACTCTCTCACCCAACAATAATCACAAAAATTACAATCAGCAAAAAACCTTAAAGCAAGAGACGATACGATCTTAAGCTCCTTCCTTGTAAATTCAAATTGTTTAGACTGTTCTTTTATTTCTTCAAACAAATTACGCAAAGTATTTATCGGCAACTTCGAACTCATTTTTACTTACAAGCAAGGTTTCCCAGGTGTTAGATGAATTTAAATCTGAAATGTAACTATTCTGGGGTAATCGGCCACTAAAAAACGATTGGTGAAGGCTTCAGATTGTCAAAATGATGCCCGGCTGAGTTATGCAACATTTTATGACGTGGTATTGAAATACGGGAATGAAAAAGTACGTATTTGCAAAATCGGATTTTTGAAGGTTATTAAGCTTTTAATTTTGACCAATTTTGCTTTTTACAGCATGTCAAAATTCGTACAAATATCAGAATTATAACGATTTTTGTGGAAGAGGTCAGGCTTACGTAACTGAACCTTTGCCTAATGTTAAAGACTTAATACACAAAAATCGTTATAATTCTGACATTTGTACGAATTTTGACATGCTGTAAAAAGCAAAATTGGTCAAAATTAAAAGCTTAATAACCTCCAAAAATCCGATTTTGCAAATACGTACTTTTTCATTCCCGTATTTCAATGCCACGTCATAAAATGTTGCATAACTCAGCCGGGTATCATTTTGACAACCTGAAACCTTCATCAATCGTTTTTTCGTGGCCGATTACCCCAGAATAGTTACATTTCAGATTTAAATTCACCTAACACCTGGGAAACCTTGCTTGTTAGGATTTAGATTATTTTTTGTTGTAGCACTCACTGTAATCAAGGTTAAATATGNATTTCAGATTTAAATTCATCTAACACCTGGGAAACCTTGCTTGTTAGGATTTAGATTATTTTTTGTTGTAGCACTCACTGTAATCAAGGTTAAATATGAGAAGAAGAGGATGTAAAAGTTTACACTTTGAATTTTGCGTGTTTGTGGTATTGAAACCAATTTCTATTTAAAGTTAGTAATAATGCTAATGTCTACATTTTTGCAGATGATTTTCTCTCTCTTGAGTCAAGTGTACTTTGCAAAGCAAATCGGTTTTTATGGACCATTTTTGTTTCGTCTCTTTTGTGATAATATATTTAAATATAAATATACATTCGAAACAAGAACGAATTTTTATGGGTTTTACAAATCCACAAAACACTGAAAAAACGATAGTCAGCTCACCTTGCTCGTAAATTGAAATCAAACCAAAAAGTCAATAGAGTAATGGCACATTTTTATCTTTAAGTTATTCAAGTATGCATTTAATTTATTACTTTAGAATCCCTTCTTCAATATTCACTTTTGAATCTTGTTTTGTCTGCTGGTGATAGTTTCATGTCTTGTGAAGGAATTCAGCAGAAAATTTGATCGTTGCTCTCGGGTTAAAAATGATTTCCAGTTGGAGCGATCCTGATTTGTGGCAAGTTTCGATACTAAATTTTTACTGGCAACAACTTTTATTTTCTTCGTTATTACACAGCTCATTAAAACCGTATTATGCTTACGCTTACGCATTTACTTCCCATTAATAAACTCACACTCGAAATAATTCTTCCTCAGCACAATAACTCACCCAAACTTATACTTTTCCAGAATATTTTCTCTGACATCTGCTGTACTATTTCCCTCTCCAACATTCTCCCCTGTCTTCGTCATCTCAACTTCCACTAAAATTCCATATCATGTTTACATTAAGATTCAATGCACTCATCCACCACCGCTAACACCATCATTACCTCCGGTGATTGGAGACAACACCAGAATGGAAGTGTTGCCCTGTAAGCAATGAATTGGAGGAAGTCAATACAAAAAGGGATGAATACGATGTTGATGACAATGACAATAGATTGAGGAAAAGAGAATTCTTCCATTCCTCCTGTTCTCTTGTCCGGGAACATAACATGTCAACTCCAAATTAAATAACATTAATATGACCATAATGAACCTTCCTAATTCTTTTCAATAAACCTTTACGGAAATCACTCCCAATTCCATTCTATTTTCCTTACTATTCTATGAGTAAACAAAGGAAGAATGTGGAGAGAGTTTTTCTACCAAAAATATGTATTCAAGCTGCTGTCAATACATAAAATGTTTTCCTTCTGCTGGAATACTTTTGCAATGCAACCAAACCAACAAACAAATGAAAATAATTCTTCCCGTCTTTACACGAATATTGACAGTGACAAGTTCTTTTTTGTTTTGTATTGTGTGTGTAAAATAGAAAGAAAAAAATGGATCTGTAAAGTAAACAAGGGAAAAGGGCGTAATTTTTTCCTACCGTTATTGTCTCAATCTGAATCTTATACTCTCCCTTCTTTATTCTTACCACTATCGCTCATCTCAAACCATTTGATTTTTTGATAATATGAAAGGTCTTTTACGTGCAATTTCGATATTTATGCGGATAGAGAAAAAGTATTGGAATAAAATGTGACAGCTTTTTCATACGTGTCACTCTTTTTTCTGTCTCATTCTCGCTACTTAATATTTACTGGGGTAGAATATTTAGTGATAAGGGAAAAACATGTATTTTTCCTAGTCCACAGAGACTTCTGATGGTTCACAAAAAGTGTCTCTATCGACTCATTCATCTCTTCACACGAATACGAAATGAAATCCATATTTATCCAATTCTCTCTTTATCAATCCCTTCTCTCAAAGTCCATCTCAAATGACAAAAGAAAAAGGGAATGAGTCATCGTTCAACATCAGAAGCACCATCATCGCGTCATCTTTCTTCCTTTTCTCTCCTCAATTCATCAAAGGCATGTATTTTTTCTATTAAATCTACATTTACAAATACAATTAAGTTTCACAATGGGCTTCTGCTCCTGATGAAAAAAGCTGTCGCTTTTCTATAAGAAGCCTTCGTCTCCTCCTCCATCTCATGCTTTTAACCTTTTTTCCTAGTCTTTCTTTCGTCTGTAGAATCGAAGACGATAAAATGGAGGAGGAAAATACAATTAAGTTTTGAACAAAGTTTTGAAAGGGAAAGCATGGATTCACATCACTAGCAACAAAATCAGAAACGTTACTCTTCTTGTCTTGCGTTTTTGAATTGTTGACGATGGTAGCAATGAAGGGAAGAAATCAGTTTTGTGGAAGTGTAAAATGAGTATGACGCGACAAGACAAGTGTTCTTTTTTATTCTTTTTCTTCTGCTAATACGTACTTGAATATGAAAAGCAGTAAAGATGAAGAAGAGAAGGATTTTGTTGTTGTCGCAGTCGCCCTTTTACAATGCTTTTGTACTATTTTGTGCGTGTAAAGAGTAGAGCAGAGTACTATACGCTGCTGTGAAAATGAATTGGACGTGACGAAATCACTCGCCGCCCCTTTTACTGTTTGCTCAAGTAGAAATCTCGTTAAAAATGGGAGTATTTGAGTAAGAGACAAACTCAAAGTTTCATTCTGTTCCGATGCAAGAGAATGAATCAAAAACCGGAGAGCAGAGAAAAGCTGTTGCTTTGACTCATTCGAGACTTTGAAAGATGAAATGAAGGAAGAAGAAAGAAAGATGACGATAATAAAAAGTTTTAAAGTGACTTTGAAATCGGAAATCACCAAAGTTGGATGTTGTGTAATAAGTACGTAATAAGTTTAACTATATAGAGGCAAAGAGTATGTTTAGTAGTTCAAGATTTGATAAGAGAATTGTAGTAGTAAGCAATCATGTTATAAAACCTCTCGTTCTGTTCAATTCAATTTCAATTCTCTTGCGTTTATAATCGATTTTAAGAGAGGATGAGAAATTTAAAATGAGAAAGTATAAAAGCGATAGTGAAGAGAAGATTGAAGAGGGAGGAAGGAAAATTAGAAAATTACATGGTGAAATGTAAAATGTCAAGTCGGTCTCTCAAGTGGGGTGTTTCAGAAGTTGAAATTTTGGTGGATGGATTTGCGAAACGGTCTACTTGAAACCAATCGTGCATATGTCAAATTCATTGCGTAACCTACCTTCGTGACAGCTCTAATCTTTACATTCATTGCTGACCTCCCAAAAAGATTCCGGTAATCCTTAATGGCGCTCCTGAACTTGCCAATTTGCAATACTCAAAACCCTGACCTTAAGAAACATGTTTGTTTGATTAAAAACTATTTTTACGGCATGGATTCGAATCCTTTGGGTAACATTCTTGAAATGATTCAAACACTGTTTAAATGTTACATGTCACTGCCATACTGTACTTGTCTCCGACAAAAATGTAAATAAATAAACAACAAAATGAAAAGGGGACTTTTATTAAATGCATATCAAGAACAGTTGTCATTATAATAATCACAAAATAAAAGGAAACTCCAAGACACATATAAACAAAAGCCAGTTGTGGAAAGTACTGGTGCATATTTTTGTCAGACAGTAGCAGAACGCAGCTGAGAAAGTTGACAGGGGAAGTTGAAGTTAAGCTTGAATCAAAAGAGAAAGAGAAGGAAAGCAAACTAACTGAATGAATAAATGAAAATGACATTGATTCTGATATGAAAAAATTCTTTCCCTAAAAATTTGGAGACAAAAACAACACAAAATGACTTTCTTTTAGACGGCTTCACTTTATTCATTAAATATCTGCATCCATCCACTGCCGTCTTGCTTTTCTTCTTCTCTTTCATCTTTTCTTCTTCCCTTCGATTCACTTTTAAGGAGAAGGACGGAAAGGGTGAAAAATTGGGAAAGGGTTGAGTTTCAGAGTGAGATTGAGAAAGCTGAGTATACAAAAATAAGTCATGCATGTAGTTCCAACTTTTATGAAACCATTTATGTTGTCATACAATATCATCCTCTTCTTTTATATCGTCCATCATCAGCATCATAAACCACACCACAAAATTATTATTAGGCTGATGATAAAAAGAAAAAGACGACAAGGCTTTATTCGTTTCTCTCACTCATTTTTATGGTTTTAAAACTCTGACGCACCTTTTCTTTAATAAATGGTACATATATTGCTTATTTTGCAGCTTCTGCACGTGTCTAAAATTCTCAAGAATATTTTGATAGAATGAGTAAAGAAAAATTAACTCATTTTGTGTGGGACTTTGGTAAAATAGATGCAACGCGTGGTTTAATGAGGAGATTTGTGCTGCTGCTGCGGCTTCTTCATTTTCATTTCCTCTCTGATTGATATGGTTAATTTTGGTGGGGATGTTGAATATTTATAATTTTTGTGTAGTCTGAGAGAATCAAAATGATTATGATGATGTACTGAACTATGGAGGAAAACTTATAACTTACAACAGCCTCAGCTAATATTTTGCTGAGAAGTCTCAAGTGAAATGAAATGCGTAAGATTTTTTCAAAATAAAACTTTTTAAGAAGGGAGAAGCTAATTTGGAGGGATCTGTTGATGCAGAAAGAAAAACTTTTTTATTTCTGGATCAACTCCGTTTACAAAGTAGAGAAGTAGTAGTTTTTGTATAATAATGAGCTGTAGTTGAGTTCTCTATGCTCTAGATATGTTTCTCGCTGCTTATCTTGCTACTAGTTAGTTATCATGCTTACTGTTATAGCGGCGGTTGCAGCAAAATACTAATGCGAGCAATAATTTGTCTGTCATCTCATTTGTCTCATTCCAGCAAAGATTCTCTATCTGCACTGCACTGCAACTTCTTTAAAACTCTTTTAGAATTATTTTCATCTAAATATCAGTGCAGAAGCTTCAGAGAATGTTGTTTACCTCTACTCTCAGCTCTTCAACTTAAAAGTAAGACAAGAAGAGAAAATGAGAACTATTATTTTAAAACTGCAGCAGCTCCTCTTTCTCGTCATTACAAGTCTTTTTCATTGCATTCCATATTATTCAGTGTTTTGCCACTATTAACTATTTCACGTTAATTTTCATTCTCAGCATACAAAGTAGAAATGCTAATTTTACCAAGCTGAAAATATAAAATGTTAAAATAACTGTTTTCTTTTTCTCCTTTTAGTTTCTCTCTTTGCAAATAACAAAATACCGGAAGTCATAAAACGTTGAGAAGTAATAAACGTTTTATGAATTCTCTTTGGTAAAAAGGTATTTTGCCGTTTTGTCAAAAAATACTGTTTTTTACATTTCTGCATAGTTTTTTTGAATAGTATCGCTTCGTTTTCAACCAAGTCAGTCACATAACAAATGTCAGTTAGCAAACGATTCCTTGCTTTCTATTTGATATGATGATGATTATGATATGACATGATGTGATATGACACATGACATGACAAAAAATTGAAGTAAACGAATCTTTCACACTGACAACATGACAAGGAACAATATTGACAGGTTTTTGAGGAATGAAAAATACATTTTCGGTTGGAAAACAAAATATTGTGTGAAATATGAGATTTCTGAAATGATGATTTGAATGAGAAGGAATATAATGAAATTGAGAGAATGACTCAGTATGTACGTGTGTGGTATTGATGGTATACACAGCAAAAAACGGTATTGTTTGGTACTTTTCTCCACGAAATTTCTTATGTAAACAAAAATTATTATTACTTGACGAGAGAGAATGCATTACGGAATGAAATGAGTTTGTTCTCACTCTGTAGTATGCTACTGCTGGAAGTGGAAGTAGTTATGCTTGTTAAAGAAGAGAAGAAATAACAAAATTAAGTGTAAAAATGGTTGCGAGAGTGGAGGAGTTATAAAGGAAGGCGAGGCTAGGCAGTCAGCAGTCCTTCCCTGTCTGTCATCCAATTCGATCCATTATCTTTCTGTAAATATTGGCTAATTTACTCCAGTGATGGGATGATGACTGATAACCAGCTTGTGCAGTAGCATTATTTGATATTTACTTTTTAAAATGTTGTGTAAATTTTATTATCTAACCAGAAATTCCTGCTACTTTAATGTTATTCTCTCACTCTGCAACTCTCGCCAGTAAGGTCGTAATTTTTAGATTGAAACCCGAGAAGAAATAAAAACATACTTTTGAGTCTTTTTCTTTCTTTACAAATCATTTCAAATCGTGCATGGTGATGGTGGTCCTCTTCTTCGTTATCCACTTCAAATAAAAACTGTTTAGTTGGATTCGCTTGATAAACCAAATCGGACACGTTTTCTTCATGCCTTTCATTTTTACTGCGGCGCTTCCACCCCGTGACGAAACGAATTTGCCTAAAAAGAAAGCTTTAATAGTTTTGATGCTTATTATGACTAAAGACTGACTCACTTGTTACTATTTTTACATTCCAGTCCATAAATAAATATATTTTGTTAAGTTTTTTCCTTGGAGTTAGCATTCTAATTGAAATTCAAGTTTCTGTTTCCCTGCATAGAAATACATCCAAGATTGGCTATATAACCGCCTGCACACACAACTGGATTGATGTAATATTTCCTTCACAGTGCAGTCATAACTTAACTAAATTCACTTCGCTTGTATAAAGAAAACATTCATCTTCTCTGTTGACTCATTCTTCTCATGAGAAAGAATAAAGAACTTTCTTAAGTAGAGAAAGAAGATAAAAAATTCTCATAAATTTCTTGACTGCAGAAAATTTTTTGTGAAAAACTTGAAATTGCGTGCATTTCCTATGCAATTTTACATTGTTTTACATATCTTAAAATTTATTTATTCTAAGGTGCAGTAGTTCTTTTATACTCATTTCTTTTGTAAAATTGAAAGTAGTAAAATGCTTTTTTGGATTTGATAAATTTTATTAAAATCAATTTCATCTTAAACCAAAACCGGAAGTTTAAACTTTTCTAAGACTTTTATAATGTTTTCTTTCCTCTAACATTTCTTGTTTTCCAATAAAATGCAAAATTGTTGCAAGTAAAAGGAAATGATTTATAAAAAAGGGTTCAGCAAAGCAAACACTTTAAAATCTTGGTGCCTCCTTCCAAGCCACAGTTAAATCCATACGAAAAGAGGGTGCTCGCGTTATTATTACATCCTCTTTCCACCACCCTCGAAAGAGAAAGATACAAATCATGCGTACGTACACGTGTGTTAACTAAAACAAATTGAAAATTCTAGTAATAACTCTTCTTCTCCCATTACCCAATCCCAACTTGTTTTTCTGTTACGTGAATGTCCATGACCGCGTGTCTTCTTCTTTAATATCGTGTTGGTCTTTCTTTTAAGAAAAAGAGAAAGAAGAAGAGATAGATCGGATCATCATCATTGCCATTATGATTATTTTATGACTGTGTTTTGCATACATATTACACCATGTCAGACTAAAAAGAAGAGAGTTTAAAGTTCCTTTTGGTTTTCTGGTAATTGCGTAATGGAACTAAAGGAGGAAGAGAGAAGACTCGATTTTCATTTTTATTTCTTGGAGATTTACTGCGGTTGTTTTGGCTGTTGTGCAGTCCAACTTGTATTATGATAATGGGCATGATTACTATTATAGTTTTATGGACCACACCTGGAGAACCGCAGTAAACTATTTATTGAAACGAGTTTTTTTCTTTTATTTCCCCTTACATTCTCTCTTTCTGTCTCTTTCTGCCAAAAGGCTTAAGTACCTTTACTTGTTTGTTAATAATAACAACAATACACATACATGCCCAATATTCCTCTGAGCAAATATAGAAAATAATGATAAAAAATTGTGCATATTCCGTATGTCATCTTCTTTTTAATGCGGTGGCAGTTGGAGGTGGATAGATTTAAAGATAGAGTGATGGTGTGGCGAAGAAGAGAATGATCAGCATAAATTCCACAACAGTAAAATTGAACAAACTTGTAAGCCACCAGCTTTTAATGATAAATATTTTGAATGGAAGGGAGTCTGATTTTCAAAGTATTGGATTGGATTCGGATTTCTTGAAAAGTGACCTAGCCATTTGACTCTCACACAGAGTGACTATGATTGGGAGACTTGCGTCGTCGTCGTGAGAGAGATATATGACTATATGTATGCATTGTTAACGAGATCAAGCTGAGAATTCGGACAGAGATTGATATGCTTTTGTGAGAGGGTCTCCCTTTCTCTTTATTTTTAGAGAAAGAAAAAGGGTACAAGAGCATTAGTAGTTTATAAGTTGGGTAAAAAATAAAAATCATTTCGTGGGGGACCCTTGAAAAAAATGCACTTGTCCTTTTAGGTCATATTTTGTGGACTGAAAATAAGTGGGACTCAGCAAGAGACTGACGGGGCAGTTGGCTGTTGACTATGAGCAACAGCTCTGCACAGGTTCACCTAAATCTTTGTTTAAAATAGGAAAAGAGAATTTTAAATTGCGTAAGAGCAAGGTACAATGAAATATATTGGAATGTTTAGTTTTTAAGGACCTCTTATGGTTAGATCAGTTAAACAGATATTTTATTGGGTAAACTGCTTTGAGGTGGAATCCTACTGTTTACTGAAATATTTTTGGTGTTGTGGAGCGAAGAAGATGAATTCTTTCTTAACAAGAAGACATGAACAATCACAACAGAAATCAATGTTTTTAATTCTTCAAATCACTGAACCCATCTTTAAAAACTAAGAGCATATAAAATTGCTTTTTTTAAATACGAGTCAACACAGTTACTTTAATTAACGTAGCAATCTGAGTTTAGTAATCTTACAAAGAATCACAAAGATTTATGTTTAGTTGTGTATGCAATGTAGTAAACTGCTTAGCAACATTATAGATAAAGCCCTATCTACACTCAATTATCATCTACATTCAATTATTTTGTATTTTGTTTAACGCATTGTTGTGTATGCAGCATAACGATTAATGATAGAAATCTACACTTTCAATAGGTTTCATTGTCAAAGAAACCTTTTCTGGTTGGCTTTTATTACTAGATTGAAAATCTAGTTATGAAAAGGGTTTGATTGTCTGTCTGTCCGTCTGTCCGTCCGTCCGTCTCCGC
>JAANSO010000448.1:0-32760 GCA_036507315.1 Lepidocyrtus fimetarius
AGTAAACTACCACGCATCAATATCGGAAACCGATACGTTTATCGAAATGTATTTTATTATTTAAGAGCACAGTTCATTTATAATGTAAAGATTTGTTGATTAAAGGGGAACTAAAAACGTCTAAAAAGTGAAATAATTTTGGTTTAGAGTAGTAGAGAAAACATACACCAGCTTTTTTATTCTGCAAAAAATAAACAATTACCGCTCTAGTTCCTCAACTTAAACTTCTATTTGGGTGAATTATGAAAGACAATTGACAAATTTACAGAGTGAGTAGCATGCAAACTATTACACTTATGTTGTGACATTCTTTATAGCTTCTTTAGAGGATTTCCATCCCCATACATGTAAAGGATTTGGATTTTAGCGTGCTCAAAGAAAGTACTTAAAAAGGAGATTTTTACAAGAGGAGGCCAAGTTAAAGTAAAATATGGAATGGAAGTAAAGCTACAACAACTTCCACAGATAACTTCCTTTCTTTTTTTCCTCTTTATGATGTACAAATGGGGTGTTGGCATGCAATAGCGATAAAGGAGTAATGAAGTTAAACTACGTTTCCTAACCTAACTTTCGAGACATTTTTTCAAAAGATCCTTATCCTGTTGGAATAATAATACCAAGAATACTTATTGTTTTTTCAGGAAAATGTAGACATATTCAAGCATAATAGACTGTATGTGCTTTCACAAACTCTTAAAATACGATACTTCCTTCTTTCTTCCGTAATTTAATTTTTCAGTACTTTTATTGGTTTTAAAAGAAAGGAACCATATTATATGGTGCATACTCAAAAAGAAAATTGCAGAAAATATAGCAAATAATTGAACGCTTGGATTATATTAGAAAAAGTTATTTCAAGCTTTCTATTCCAAATAAATCTTGTTAGAAAAAAGTATGAAAAGATGGAAAGTGCGTTTAGCACTTACTTATACTTTCAGTAGATTTAGGACCTTGTTACATTAAAATAAGTTGACAATGAGTTCAATCTTTTTGTCTTGGTACTCACAGTACTCTGCTACATTTACATGGAACTATTTGAAAAAAAAACAAAATTTGGGGTAGTTGGATTCTTGCGTAATTATGGCTTCATTGTTTTTAAACGAAGAGAAAATGTGGACTAATGAGTGTTTTTTGTTGGCTTGAGAAACAAGCAAGCTTGTTAATAATGCTATCAATGTTTCATTATCACGCATATAGTGAAAACAAGGAGAGAAATTGAATTGTTTTAAAGGGCAACAGTGTAATAGCGGAATTTCCACAAAAATGCAGCTTTATCCGTATAAGCAAATGATAGGAAAGGAGCAAGTAATTTATTTTGTATGGTTTAAGAAAGACGCATAATATAGAAAACGGTTTGTTCCTTAAATGACAGCTTTCATGCTTTTACTCCAAGTAGTTTTGTGGTATGTAGATTGAAAGATTAAACAAAGGCAAGTTTACTTTAAAAACTCAACCTTTTCTTTTTTACATCGCAATTGGCAGTGGAGGTGAAAAGGAGCAAGCGAGGTTAAGATTTGCTCATTAGAGCCTGTCGTCAGCTCAACTTGAGCTATAGAAGTTTAAATGTGTGTCAACCATTTTTCGACATCCCATTTTCTCCTTCAATCCAATATTTTTGAAGTTTCTGTCATGCACAAATCTATAATGCATGTGAAAGGTATACTGAATGGATACAAAAATGTAATATTGTACTCGAAAACTAACTCAACAAAAAATAAGTCGAATAATATAGCCATATTATTCAGCTATTCCTTTGTCCCTTAAGTACAAAAATACTACTCCACGGGATTTTGTTTTAGCTCTTGCAAAAATTTCATTTCCTTAATCAAAAATTTACCTTTATGTGATATTATTACAAGTGACATTCATTTCCCATGTGATAATGATTGCCTGCAATGCGGTGTTACGCCATGTCGTTTGAGCTTATCTTCTTTTGTCATTATTCGTCAAACTATGCGTATGCAACGAATGTTTTTGGGTAGTATTACAAAGAGTTGGGTGTGAACCAATAACCTTTTAGTTACTGTCTTGCATATTTTATATGTTTAGTAACTATTATGAATTTTTAAGCTAGACTTTAAAGTAGATGTGAATAGATTCAGTGCCTTTGATTTCTCAAAAAAAAACATATTTATTACGTCGTACTTTCAACCCACTCCACAAAGCACAAATTTATTTGTTTACAAAGATGGCCGCATCAAATCAATCTGAATCGCAATAAAGTTTTCTCAACTTTATGACACTATACCTTCGAATATTAAAGTTCATTTTAACACATTTCTTTCAAATAAGCATTGCACACAAGAGGAAATCTACCACTACAAATCAAAATAATATGTATATGATATTATCCATTCGTAATTCACCAGGAAAAACAAAACGTAACAAAACATTTTTGTTTTTGTAGCGTACGGAAGAACATGTCCTGCCATAGCAAATTCTTTAGGAACATATGTGACAGGCAAAGTTGTTCCATTCCACCGGTTGCAAAAACGAGACGACACCGTGCATGTACATAAAAACTACAAGAAAATAGTTTAATGATTGTAGTACATCAAGTTTTGTCGACTCTTTCTTTCCTACCAACTACAGTTGTATATAAAAGTGTGAAGTGAAAATTATTTCCACCACTACTAACGGGAGACATTCTTTTTTTCCTTGTGAAAGTTTAACAATTAATCCATGACTTAGTAAGCTGGTTTGTTTGTTGTTCAAAGATGCTGAAATGCACGCTGAACTTTTCCCTAACTTTTGATACTATCCACAGAAAAAAAGGAAGCTACAAGAAATGGAAAAGGTGTGGGGTACAAATTGATGTGGAGAGAACAGTAACTCGGATGGAAGCAGATGTAATGAAAATTTGTTTTGAAGTTTCCCTATTTCTTTGTAACAACTTCCCAATTTTTCAGTATCGGTGACATTTGTTGGGAATGTTGTGGTGAGTTGTGTTTTGATTGAACTACAAATTCTGTCTTGGGCTTTTCCTTCTGCAATGGAGAATATCCAGGCGAATATTCCTGAAGCTGAAGATAAAAAAGCTGTGGATTCTATTCCTTCAAAACACTTTTCCAGCGAGATGACATAGAGTTGGTTTAATAATTTTGTAAATGGACAAAATAGCTTTATAAAGGTTTCATTGGAAATGGAATGGATAAAAACATAATATTATGTACCTAAGAATGTAGATTTCTCTCAAAGAAGAAAATTTGGATACGTGGATATGCGTTTTTAGAATTGACTCATCCAATCCTACGACAGTGTTTTACTTTGACTCGCTACAAATCCTATTCTTTTTAGTTTCAAGTATTTAAAAGCGTCATCTCAACAAGTATGGAAGTTGCATGTGACACGGAGAGCTATAGCTAGTCAAGTTGTGACTGGCTAAAGGTAACAGAATCAGTTAGTGACTTTGCGTAATCGAAGGAGTAAGGAAGCAATCCAGTATATATTGTATCTATGCGATATAACATAATTGTAGTATTTGTATGAAAGTAGCATTAAAAGTAGCAGTTTTTAACGAATGTTATAGAAAAGTTTAAAATATTCATAGCCTTTAAAAATCCACTGGGACGAGGATTAGAGATACTTCCGTTCATTTTCCCAGACTTTCTTCCCTATCTCATTTCTCTTACTCTTAGCTTCCATCACGCATTTACCCCTTTTATTGATATATTTAGAAAGGGAGACAAAGGCTGAAGAACTAAAAGGTAGTAGAAATAGAAGGAGAAAAAGGCGGGCTACTGTATAAAAGGACAGAAAAAAGACAAGATAGAAAAAGGTCGTGAAAATATAAATGTAATAGGAAGAATAAAAAGAAACTGATTTTAAAGTAGAAGAGGAAATATTCACATCATTGACATGAGATAAACACAAGTTGACGGATGTGTTGCACAAACGAAACCCAGTACATTAGTTTCTGTCGTGTTTCATAAGACCAACGTCAGTTTTAAGAGAGACGAGAAAAACACACTCCTCTGTCCATTCATTCTAGACAGGTTAGACAAGGTCTTTCTCTTTCATTTATATTAAAATCTTTTCCTTCTCTTTCCACTTTACTTTCTTTTCTTTCTCATGTTTATTAAACGCCTCTGTTTGTTTTAAGTATCTTCAAGGTTTCCACATTTTCACTTACGAAGCCTACTTCTTTGCTGTCTTATAATTAGTGATATATGAATTTTAATTTAAGAGCCTCTTCTGTCTGTTTTGACAGGAGAAAAGGTTACACTTGAAATGACAGAGCTTTACATACATATTAAATAGTCTTTCTCTTGATGAGTAGTAATGCATCAAGTAACGATTTCGCTAGAGATAGGTATTTCATTTATAATGAAGGAAAAATCAGGGCAAAATTCTCTTTGTTAGCTCCCCAATGGCAAAAAAATGCGTTCGTAACGTCTTTGTTAATTTTTGCAAATAAATATTTTATGATTGTATTTGGAAAGTCAAGTTAAATTAGCGTAAATGACTTCAAATATCACAGGAATCTAAATAATACCCTTGAGCAAATTATTTTTCAAACTTGGATTCAAATTAGAATTTTATATAATTCCAGCTTCCTTTTGTAAGACTTTCCATGCATAAAGTCTAAGAGAGGCTTACGTCTGCTCAGAAGTGCCAACTTTACAGAAAATTTAACTTTTTATAAGATGAAAATTAAGTGAAGAGGAAGTGCTCATTTATATGCTTTAAATATTGAGTCCGTAATTACTTGTGCCATCGCAAGTTGAAGTTAAAAAGGGAGATAGGAAACGTATACGTGGCTGGAATGTCCTTTTGTGTAGGTTTTTATTAGCAAAGTAATTACATTCCTGAAGTGTAATATAAAAACAATAATGTTTGCTACAATGTTGCCATTGTGAATGAAGCAGATATTATCTTTGCAATAGATCATTATAGTTTTTATGACCGACGCTTTATTTTCTAGGGCTCTTGTTACCGTGTGTGTGGGGCTGCTGAGAAAATAATAACGATATAAGATTGTTTTAGTTCATAACATAACGTCTCCTGTTGCTAATGCTTCCACGTTGATCTCCATCTGGAAAACGAAGTTTCCATTTTTATCAGGTCTTAATTTACAATGGAAGAGAAATCATCGGAAAGAGTAATTAACCATGCAATAACGAAAGCGGATGATATCTTTGGAATATTCTCCTTCTCTGCCTTGGAAACCAGTTTAATTAAAACCTCATCTACGAAGTTTGAAGATCTCACTGGATACCGTACAAAAATGGTTTTGACGTTCCTGATACATAAAAATGTCTATATAAATTCACATAAAAATAACGAAAGGATGCCAATCTACTTGGAATAAAAAATGATCTGCACTACACTCACTATAGTGAGAATTTTGTGTATTTAAACACATAAAGGAAAGCATGCTCATATCGTGACTTTTTATGTACTAAACTTCCTGCTGCTAGCATTAAGTATCATTAGATAGCTTTACAAAGAAAAGCACTATGTCCACTTTTTATGGAGGTGCTGTGTCAATGGAAATCATTAAAGTAGCCACAAAAGTCACATTTTAATTTATTTTTGTGTCCTCTTCTATTCACGGAAGCCATGGAGAAGTATAGATAATATTATTAAAATGTGACTACGCAGAGAAACCGTCCTTTTATTGGTTACCAACTTGAGTTATGAAGAGATGATATTATAGACACCTCGGATAGTTCCATTCAATCTTTTTTGCAACATCAAATAACATTTGACATTTGAAAAGGTTTCATAGTGAAACTGTTGCGCTTTTGCACTTAACTTTGAGACCATATCAAACAGTTGAAAATTTATAAATTAAATAGAGTGGGTGGAAATTCTCTCTCTTGCGAAAACTTCCTTACGGTTACTATTGATTTACTTCCAAAAGCTAGTAAGTTCACAAAATGAATGATAATGAGAATAAAATTAAATGATTATATTCATAATGAATAGTGAATACATAATCTATAATCTATCCTAAACAAAGAATGAAACATTCATAAGGATTCTCTAATTTTCTAATTTAAATTTGTAAGCTGAATCGATTAATCCAACTTTCTTTATAACCACTAAAATAGAAATTCAATACCTTCTTTAAACATTTCTGAACATTCAGTATTTGAAAGGTATTTAATTTGAATATTTATTTTCCAAACATTTGGCTTTAGTATGGTCCATTATTGTAGAAAATAAAAGATTTCCATCTTTTAACATGAAACCTGATCACTAAAACTTTTCCACTGGTTTGCATTATACCAGAGAGATAAATGGACCCCTTTTTACAAGTTCAAAGTTTCTTACTTAAATTTCAGAAGAACTGAAAGTAAAATTTTAGATGGTAAAAGAAGAGGGATTTTATGAAAAGGATCGCTACCTCTGCATAAGACAGGTGCACTTATAAAAGAGCAAACAGTTAAAAAGAAGTTTGTTTACAAGGCAACCCTGCAAAAGCTATCTAACTTTATTTTTTGTAGATTTTCTTGCGCTATTATTGCTGACCTCGGATTTCTTTTGTTGTTGTGACATTTCTACTAGAGAAAAATCATTCCTGATGATAGCAAAACTAAACTTTTCTATTTCTGAAATATCTTTTGATAAAAACGTTTTCTTTCAATTTTCTAAATGGCAAAATTCTATTTAGTTGGTAGAGGAACCAAAAGCATTATTTCAGGATTTTCTTCGCGATGCTATGATACGGATTTATAAGATTACACTCTAACGACTCTCCATTTTCTAAGTATTTTTTAAAATAGAAACACAATTTAGAAGAAATGATGAATTATTATGTGTAATTAAAAATTGTAGTCTACTTAAAACTCATTTTCCTGTTCTACTTTTATTCTGATGACATTAAGAGTGACAACGGTGTCCTACTCCAGGTTGGATTAAGTAATAAAATGCATTTTGTAGTAGATTTCTACAATAATTGACCTGTTGTGTGTTTAGTCCATAATTATCTTTTATTGACTATTTGGTTCTTCTCAATCAATAAAACATAAACTATGGAAATGAGACAGAAAATAAAGAGAAAGCTCGATTGCCTCTATTACCCTCGTTTTGCTCACATGGACAATGCATGATTTTCCAAACAATATTGGCGGAAGCAAAGTAGCGAGTTGAAAAATAATTGGTAAATCCTGTGAAATACAGAACATAATTTAATGCTGCCATTCAGAATGCCATTTATGTTTAGTTAAAACAGGAAGCGGAAAGCTTTTATTTTTTACTGCGACTATTTATTTTCGCAAAAACAAGTAAAGCGGTAATTAACGACTGTTAGCTTTAAACACATTTTAAAAATTACTATCGTGTGGATTCTGTCTGATCTAAAATAATATTCTTAATTTTAGTAAGAAAGAACCGAAGTGCTTTTTAGTATACATGTTTCACCGGGCACCGGGTCGATAAAAGATATTACGCAATTCGCGACTAAATACTTTCCAATTTAGAATATTTACTTCCCGTGTTACTACTTCAAAGGCCTCATGTTTGTTTGTCAAAGAGTAAAATGCGCAACACTAACTCAGAACAAGGGAACGAACCTATGCAAACGAGTGGAAGGGTTTTTAAATTTTCGACATATACTAAAAGGGCCTTAAGGCTATTTTAAATTCTTGTAAAATAAAACTCGAGAGTTGCAAAGTACCTACTTAAAAGTTACAACTTCCTCGGGCTAGCATATTTGAACTGTGACAACGTGTCAGGAGCTTATCTTTATTTTCATCTCAATATCGTTAGCGTTATCATTACTTGGTTGGATGATGATGATGATGAGGGAAATGTCGTTTTATTTCAATTCCTTCTTTTGCCAAAGCAATTCTCAAATATTTATTCCATATGCTTTGATATTATACTAATTTCTATAGATTGAAGGAAGATATTAACTTCAGATTCTACCATAGAATCAAGATATGGTTCCGTTATGTTCAGTTTTTTTTCAAACAAAGCCTTTTCATTTACTTTCCAGACTTCAAATAGATCACTTCAATTTTACGAGAATAATACTGTTTACACAACTGAGGCTTGTACACACATCAAAAACACGCCAATGAATACTCATCAAATGAGATGGAAATGAAAAAGTAAATAATTGCTTACAGACAGACAATCTTACTATAAAATCAAATGATGAAAGAGAAGAAAAGAACAATAAAAATTTAATATTTAAATGTCTACCTTTGAAATGGAAATGAAGGAGGAAAATAATATGCTTATAATAGCACATGTTGCAAAAAGCAAAGTTACTATTCTCTGCATATAGTATAGTATGAATCTTTTTATAGTTTCTGGTTCGAATCATGTGAATTGAGGTTGACACGAATGAAATTGTACTCATGAGAATAAGCAAAACAATGCGCTAGAGAACAACTCTATAGTAGAATGCTTGCTTTCTATTATTTTCACTTTCATACGCTGAATGTACATTATAGCCTTCTTCATACTTCATGCACATGATGATGAAGATGAGCGTCATTAACTAACACTTGCCATTTTCAGTCTTTGTCAATACAACTAGATGGTAATGATATCTTATTTTGATGCAACCCACAAAACAAAACAACCTTGCTTTTGTTTTCTCTCTTGTTACAGTTTCGTTTCTGCAGATGATATGAAATATTTGCAATAATGCGTAAATATTTTGAAATCAATTTTCACCCTCCTTTGTGCTATTCTACTAATGTAAAAATATGTGAGAAAGAAAATGTTTATCCTTGTTTTGGCAACATTTTGGAAAAAATGACTCGAAGCTGAAGGGCATAATCATTTGTAAATCGTGAGAAATTTAAACACATAATATAATACTTAAAGATCAATTTCAATCATATAGCTAAGGTAATTTGTTTGGACAGTAAGTAACATTTAAGTTTGTTTTATATATTGCAAAAGCTCTAAATACTGACTTGAAGATTGAATATGGCTTACATTGCAAACAATCAATTTAAGAATTATTTAAGCAACAGAATAAAGTTTTATTATAGCATAGCATAAGAAAAATACAGGGAGTATAAGTCCCAGATTTATATTTTGAAAAGTGAAGAGCACATCAAACATCAAACAATTTCAAAAAGTTGATTTAGTTTGAGTGTGAGAGTTTGCAATCATGAGAAGTTTATTGCTTTCTCTTTGCTTACACTTTCTGTCAATTCCCTGAAGCCTGCCTGTCATTGGTGTTGCATACATTTATGTAGTAGGCAGAAATATATAGGAATATATACACTACCTTCTTCTATCACCTTGGCAGCACCAAACAGTCATTTTTAGATTAATATGTATGATACATTCATACTATGTAACATATTATATATGTCCTGGTACTTTATAAAAGTCACTTTTCATTGTAATCATTCACATTGTAGCATATATGAGGCATATTATATAAAAACAATCACCGTTTTTGTTTTCTCGGTAAACTATATATATATACACTAAAGCCACATATTCATAGATAATTCCTCCAAAATTTGTGCATATATCTTGTATCACTTTCAATTTTGAGAACGTCTCGAGACCCCAACGTGTTATTAAAACCTTTCTCTCCATTGTTAAACCAGGAAGTTACTTGAGATATTGCTGCATTGAGCTGTGTGTTCTGCATGACTGCGTACAGTGTGCCTGCTAACTCCACTTTTCGTTTTCATCGTTATAATACTCACCGCTCTGTTATCTCCGATTTACTGTTTATGGAAAAAGACAAAAGCTACATTTTAACTTCAGTATTATAAAGGTTTTCTTGGACGACATTGTCCTATTCTTTATTTAAAACTATATGAATAGGTCAACAGGAAAAAGCTAGACTAAACTGTGTTGCAAAAAGGGTTGAAAGTTTTAAAAATTGATCTATTTCGGTTTTAATTTTAAATGTGCCCTTAGATTATTTTGTAATTATTTTAAAACAGTAAAAACCACGGTCTTGTATTAAGTGGAATCATTTTTGATTCGTTTAAAGAAAGTTTTTGAAGAAAATACTCAATTATGTTCAAATAATACATCAAATATGCCATCACATTAGAAAAATAACAGATAAAAACCGCATGTAATGTCGTGTGAATGAATGATATTGGCCAAATAAAAGGTATACCTAACCTTTGAGGTTTCAAGACAATTTGCAAAACTATACTGGGTTAACCTGATTTTGGCATAGGTTTATCCCCTGAGAATGTTCTCTTTGGATTTGTACTTACGTGTTCCTACAGTATTCTTTTACAATTCTTCTAACCACGCAAGCTATTGTAGTAATTAGACTCATAACGTAAGCAGTTGCAGTGTACTTTAGCGTAATTATAAAAAGTGGAACAGTCCGCATTAAATTACTTGGTACTATTACTTACTATACTATCACTTAAATTAATTTTAGAAAAGGATCAAATTATTTTGGTATATAACAAAAAAGACATTCCAGATATTATTCGACTTTACATAAATTGAAACGTGTGGTTTTACTGTGGAGCATTACTAGCTGCCTAAATCTTTGCAGATGCCAGAGCTTTTTGCGATTTATCTCTTCCTTGAATCCATGAAATTTTACGCTTTTCTTCGCTACAAACAAGCTTGTCATGAAAACCGATTCAATTCATCAGTAAAAATACTCATTTATTATCAAGCTGGAATTCATCATGCTAATTGCTATTTACCATGCCAGGAGCATTAAATTGAATCGGCTTCTGAATACGTGATGAACTACGAAGACTTTCTCGAAATTATAAATTTAACTTCATAATTGTAGACGGTACACCTACAGGGTTTTTATCCATATCACTAGTACCAGTATAACTACCGCGCCTATACATGACCTCTTTGTGAGTATCTAGCTGAATTTAGTACATAAATTGTTTTAGTTTCAGAAAAACGCGAGCCTTCATGTTTAATAGCGTATTATATGAATTGCTTTTCCTTCTTTTTTCAACACGCGCGCACATTTCAACAACACACATATTATATTTCTTTTGAAGTAAGGACCATATGATTAAAACTTAATTTGGAAATTCTTGTGACTGTGAGCAGCAGAGCCAGCACATAATAGACTGGTGATGTTTTGAAAGGACAACTCTGAGAACTCTCTAGATGGATCAATAATGATGTCAGATTGATTATGTATTAACCATCTGTTGTAAGATAAAAGAACTTGTTAGCAAAAGTAGATCCTTTCCTATTTATCTTTAAGAAAAGGAGAAAGTAATATAAAACCAAGCCAGTTAGATAATAATATATTATGTGAGCTCGTTTAGCCAACTGAAAAGCCTAAACTGGCAGCGGCAGCAGTTCTTATTTTATGCAAACTCGTTGGTTTGGCTCCCATATGTCTCATGCACGATTTTTGTAGTTCTTTTTTGGAACGAACACTTTCCTCATGGGATGAGTGGCTATCCACTTGTTGCTCAATTTTATTCTCTAAAGAGAGAATTCGCGATATGCTTTTATTATATATACCTGCATCATTGCCAAACAGCGTAAGCGCTTTATTTACTCAGAATATTCTTCGCGGAAACAGCATACTATAATATATAGTCCTTGACTGTGTTCCAGAAAAAGTCTTGAATTTACTGTTAGACTAGCAAGCGAGTAAGTGAATTAAGTCTAACACTTTTCAAATTACACATGATATTTACACCTACTTTAGATCTATAAAAGTGCTTACTTTAATACGTTGCAACTAAAACTTCAACCAGAAAATTACTTGTTTGATGGGAGAAATAAGCAAATTTTATTTTCAAATTAACAGTAATTTTTACACAAAAATGCAATGATAAATAGAAAACTCATTTTATTGTGCAACTTGAAAATAAGCAACGCTTTATGTGTTTATTCACTTTCTGAATACAATTTTGAAGTCTATACAAAATAAGCTTTAGATGAGTTTTAACATGTTGCCATTTTTTCGCCGAGTCCAAAAGTATTAACGTTAGTTTGTATTGAAAGAAAAAAATGTGTTTCTGGAATAGTTTGAAAAAGTTTATTTCTTTCTAATAATTATAATGACAAGAAAAACATGAGAGAAAGTTATTTGTGAAAGTTTTCATCATTTTCCGACCAACACCCTTGTTCTTACTTTTATTATATGATTCCGAGAATTTCAGTATACACGAAGAATGCCTTGAGTACTTTTAAAGCTCTTCAGGAAATTTCCCATCAAATTTTCTCTACCATTCATCATTACCAAATTTATTAAAATAATCTCTTTATTGCTTGAAGTAGTTGAATACAAGATGAGCATGCTATTTCTTTCCTCTAATTCTCTATTTTATAATAAATGTAGCTCAAAATGACTTTTAAACATATTATTAGTGAAGTTATCATTCCAAGGGTAAATATACTGACTGAAACATACTGTAGTTCTGCATTTAAGCAATTTCCAGTGAAATCGCAACTAAATAAAGACTTATTTCTGATGTAATAATATTATTGCTACTGAGATAAGATGCTTAAAACAACTTTTACTATTGCCATTGCCATTGCAATTATTCATTCAGATTAAGAAAGCGTTATTTTGAAAAGCTTTACATTTAAACAACCTCTATGTATGATGATAAAATGATATATTTTTGAGATTAAATCAAAAGATAAGTAAACATGGAAATACGAAAAAAGTTTTTAATCTGAAGTACCAACATTCAAGTTTTTTTTATAGCAAAACCAACTGTACCAGTCTGTCGAATAGAGCATAATTGAACGAGTTGCCTTCATTTTGGTTGTTACAAACAAACGTGTAACTTTTTTACTTTATCAAAACATATTTTTTGTTGGTTTATTAGGAATGTGAATAATAAACTGCAGAACCTCAAGGACGATAAACATGTGGATTGAAGATATTTGAAACCCTTATCGTAAGTCATCTCTCCTCTGTGTTTATACTGAAAAGAAAAAAATATTAGTCGACTCGAGTCAAAGTAAGTCCAATCACCCAAAAGTAAATAGGGAGAAAGGCGGGGGAAATCAATGTAAAGAGATGTATGGAATGGTTAGTTCGGATCATTCACGAACAAAGAAAAGTTCTTCTGCACCGCAACAGTCACAATCCCAATCCCAACAGCAACATGACAGCAGACGGGGCAGTAGCAGAGCTCATAATAACAACAACAATAACAACAAGTCCATGTACGGAAGATTCGTCAGTTTCGTTAAACAAGCCTGGACTGGAGTCAAATTTGCATTAGGTACGTTCATATGTTTCCCTTAATCCCCAAGTAATACAGTACGCTCTAGTTTAACTAAAAACCCGCCGATTCTATCTTTACATAAGAAAACGGGAATAAAATATTGATGGTTTTATGTTTCCTTTCCCCCTTGAATCTGTTTGATTCACTTGAAAATATCTAACAAAAATGTATCTATTATTTTGATTTTGCTTGTCATATTAATTTAATGCCCGTGCATGTAATATTTTAGTCTAAACGCAACATTTATAAGAGTTTCAGCTGCATTACCCTTTCAGATTTCATGGTAGTATGTAATAATATTATTATGCTTTTTATAGTTTGGATTTTATATCATTTATCTAAAGATACTTGGAGATCATGTTTTCATTATCAATGATCCTTCTGATTATAGAAAATGTACAGTGGATTTACTACTTATGGGAATACGTCCATGGCCAAAACTATAAAAAATTTAAAGGACCCTCCAGTTCAAACCAAAGTTAGATAATTTTTGTGCATCTGCAGTAATAAAAGAAAATGCCCAGCGTGACTAGTTAGTATTTGTATGGAATGGAGGCAGAAGTATCAGTCCACCTGGCAAAATATTTAATTTAAGTTTATGCAATCACTTAAAGTAATCAGAAAGCAGCTCACGCAGTACACGCTCATAGTTGCACAATAGTCTTTTGTGTCTTGGTGGTGGTTGTGATAATGATTACATTAGATATATAGATGCAGTAGAGCATTAAAGAGGAAAAATTGGAATAGATGGAAAATAAAAGTGAAGAAGAAAACCAAGCCGTAGACAGGAAAGGCTTGTCGCCTGGGTGTCAAGTCAGCTACCAAATTGAGCAAAAAAGAAGCAGTCGACACTTTTCCACCATCCTGTCATCCTAAGTTAAGCCAGCAGTCCATAAAAAGTTATTTGCGTACAGTCACTTTAATGAATATACATCCAAAAAATGAAGTAAGAAGGGAGAAAATAGTGAAAATTACAATAAAAAAGCATTGTTACATTTGAGAAGCTTTAAGTTTCAATACTATAGCACAAGAAAGTGTAGGAAAGGTTCCATTTTGAATAAAAACCATAAGCAAAAATCGGCAGTGTTTTTACAAAGCATTTATTCATTTCTTCCTTTCTTTTCCTTTTTGTGCCCTTTATTGCTTTCTCCACAGTAACAAACGATGGATCGTCTTGTAAAAACGCACATTTAAAATAATCGTAAAGAAAAAGTCGACTACATCATATATGTGTATATTTCTTTGAGTTAACGAGACGCTTGACCATCTGGTCAACATTTTTATGACTTTACCATTCGCACAACATTATCTAGCCTTTGAAGTAGTTTTTTAAGCAATAATGCAAAAATGGTTGGGGATAGAAAATACGAAAAAATCGACTTTTCTCACTTATTTATTTAGGAAGAAGGAGGAGGAATATGCGTTTAAGTAAATTCTTATATGGGCACTTATAGGAATAATTATGATAACACTTTCTCATTCTCTCCTCCTGGGAGATTTTTCTTTTTCTCATGCCAGTTGTGTGAAGCAGCATGGTTCCTGTTATATCCCTCCACCCATACATGCACGCTCATTTAACGCACAGGTTAAATGCTGGTAATAGCAACTATTTGAATTTAAGTAAGGTAGTGCCAC
The DNA here is from genome assembly GCA_036507315.1 of Lepidocyrtus fimetarius. Classification (NCBI taxonomy): domain Eukaryota; kingdom Metazoa; phylum Arthropoda; class Collembola; order Entomobryomorpha; family Entomobryidae; genus Lepidocyrtus; species Lepidocyrtus fimetarius. The sequence continues at coordinate 14,769 of JAANSO010000448.1, forward strand.
AAAGTTTCTATAAGAATATGTATAGTTGTCGTCCTTATTTTCCCCTGGAATTTACCATTACAGCCCAAATGAGAAAACCCAGTTTTTCTTTTTCTATATAATATGCTTTCACGATTTCTGTTTACTTTTACAAAGCATTTCCACTTGGCCTTTCTGTTTTGTTGCTGAAAGCAAAAGGAAGACGATGATGTCAAACTAGACTTTTAGTTAACGGAGAGAGAAAGTTGGAGTAAAGAGCTATAATAGTGAAATAATTCAGCATTGTTGAGCCTAAGTTCCCACTAAAATCCCTCAGTAAAACGCTGCTAAGTGCACACAATAAACATGCAAAAAGCTTACCTCACAAACAACTGTCTCGGAAAATCGGTCAGGAAAGGGGAGAAAAGAGGTCTCTTCCTTTATAATACACTTTTGCATTTCAACTTTCACAAAATCTCTTCGGAATTTCCTCCTACTTTGCTGTTTTTCCAGCTGACCATTCCATCAACATCGGTAAGATAATGACCTTAGAGTTAGCAAAACTGTTTTTGGGTGTAGGGGAAAGTGCTATTAAAGAGGTTCTAAATTCGCCATTAAATACAGGGAGTTCCAAGAACATTAGATAAGGACATCAATTATGTTAACTTAAGCCTAGCCAACTAGCTACTAAGCCAGTTTCCTTATTAAATCATACAGGCTTTTTGCTTATACATTTTTGCATATAAAAGTCATGCTAAAAGTAAACTGGGAAATGTTCATTTTTAGATATCGCATTCCTCCTAGTCTAATACAGATTGGTTAAAAATTAGATAGCTTTCTTTACAACAGTAATGGGGGCGGTTTTTCCCTCAGCTTACTTCAAACTACAATAACGAATTTTTTGTAGATAAGCGATGAGAAAGAGTATGGCTATCCCAAAACATTCATAAATATATTGGAAAACGGTAGATAATAAGTATTACTACGCACTACGATGAAGAAGGCTGTTGAATATTAGTTGGAAAAAACATTAACTTTCCCCAGCGTTCTTTTTTGTTTATGCATTTTTCATACATGGCATGATTTTTTCATGGAAGTTACATGTTCTCATTTTCTTTGCAAGCTTTGTTTGACCAACTGACTACCGAATGAGGAGTCAAGCAGTAGCGTGTGTAGCCATCAAATGGTTTGAAAGCAAGGCTAGTCCAAAATAAAACTTTTGTGTAAAGTCAAACTTATTTTTTCTTTCAATTTTTTGTTGCATTAAGCTGTTTTGGTTGTAGTTGAATAAAAACTACAAGGTTAGGTACGGCTATCGGCGCTTAAAAATGCATGTATATTTATACAATGAATCATTCTGTAAAGACATAATAAGCAATTTTAAACAGCCATTTAGCTCCAACATATAAGCATACGAGGTGGATATTTCCAACTTGAGGATAAAATGTTGCTCTTTTTTCTAGAAAAATATTATTGCGATAACAAAGTAATAAATACGACGTATTCAAATATGATACAGACAGTGGTAAGGGCGTCAGGGCGAAGCTGGTTTTATCTGGGAACATTATATTTTTTAGGGAAAATATGAACGGAAGAGTTCATGGAGTTAGATACTTAAGCAACATGGCGAGAAGAATACTAAGAGAAAAATGAATTACATAATACATGGTACTTTGCAAACGTGTAGTAGTTCAACACACAAGAAAATAAAATGATATCGCCGTAAAGTGTGAACACAATGGCACCCTCCAGTTTACTTGATTTCTCTTTTTGATTCTGTTTCTCACTCTTTCCCCTTACAAGTAACCGCTTCATGATCACAGAATGGGTTTTCCTGCTGCTACTCCAAGGTCTCTGAATCCTAGCTCCAACTGCTGTACCCCAATTTACTCAATTGTAACCATTCCGCATCAACCGGTATCTCCACAGCCAACGACTTAACTTCCCTACATTAACTGTACTTAATACGCTAGTCAAAATTAACTTTTAAACAAGATTTTTATAAATATCTATACAACTCATATTGTGAAAGTTTTAAGAGACACTCATTTAACTTGATCAATTAGTTTAATTTTAAGCTTAATCATGGACAATTTTACCCAGTTTATTACATCATTGATGTATTAAAGGACTACATTTTTAGATATTTGTAGTGTCAATTTATTGTTGTTACCACGCCACGTAGTAATGTAAAAAATTCATTTCCTGGTAAATGAAACACTGGTACTATAATACATGGGGAAGTTTTGGCAACATCTTCCAGGAACAAGAGTTTTTCCGTCATAGTTTTTTATTGAAAAAAATCATAATAATGATCCTAGTTAACTCTTTGTTAGCTCTTTGCTCAACCAGTCTTGTCCCTCATTTTTTTCATGAGACTCCTGAGTGTGTGTATACCGCTGTGGGATCTTTTCATAGCAAGAATGGAACATAAAAATGACAAGATGGAAGAGTGTGATGATGATAATAACGTAACCAATGTAAACATTTACAAAAGTACTAGACATTTGACGTTGTTGTGATGGAAGCTGTAATAGTGTGTGAGGATGATGATGCAAGGATAAAGGCAATCATCATGCAATATCTGGTTAAAATGAAGTTTTCGAGGAAAAACAGCAAATTATATTTGGACGATTTTTTTATTCTCACTCATCTTTGTCATCAACATCACCGAAATCCCTTTCAGACGCTTTCCTTCCAGCATAAAGTATTATATTATAGTATATGAGGGGTCACTTTACGTTATAACAGGACATCAAATGTTGCTGCTGCTACTGTCAAGATACACTTGAGAAGTAAATTGGCAATGATGGAAAAAGGCTAGTAAAAGTAACAAGGAAATTACGTTTCCAAAGAATACACGCGTTTCTAATCTGCTAGTCCTCGTCACCAACACAATAATACCTAAATAAAGGTAGAAAAAAGTTAGTAAATGTGATACCATGATTTAATGTAAAAGTTTAGTTAAAAATACTTTGCCAAAGTGCGTATTCAATCAAATCTTTTAAGTTCAGGAAAACATACATATATCAACTCAAGTCAAACTCTTTTTCATCAATTCATGCAACAAATATATTTACTCACGAATGTAAATAGGTATCCATTTAAAGTAGTATAATTTTAAATCACCGCTTTCACCCTGTCATGTTCTTTTCTTGTATATTGTTAGATGCCTGCAAATTATTTACTTTGCAACATCAAATTGACTAAATTGACCTTACAAATGTGAAATTTTATAGGTATTGTGCTCATATAACAACTCACATAAAATTTCGTTTATCATGTTGAATTTCGAATAAGTACAGATGTACAATTTGTATTTAAGTTTCTTTTAGTTAGTAATATCGAGTGTAAAGTTTTTTATACATAACTGATGATAGGTTAACAGCTACTTCAAAACCGGTTCGGTTTTGAAGTAGCTGTTAACGTTTAAAGTTAAAGTGGTTTTGAAATGATAGCTTGTCATGGAAGAAAGTTTGGTTCTCAAATGAACTGACGCTTGTAAACCAAAGAACAAAGTCAAGTCTTTACAGATTTTCATGCTTCTTTTTCTGAAAGTATTGCACACAGTATCATTGTTACGATTGTAAAACTGGAGCTCAGTAGATATTTTATGTTATCAGAAGAACAAAAGTTGTCATATTTTAAAATCAATTAGCAACTAGGTTATGTAATTTAAATATTTAGATTTTTTAAGTAAATAGACATAAATTATTGTGGAATGATTATAAAAATGTGCTAGCTAGCTCCTACGCCGAAAACCGGCGTAGGAGTAGCTAGCACTGTATCATCACATAACTTTCTCTTTTAATGTTACAAAGTAAGTAAACATGGGTAATCTCAAGATTTGAAAACGTAGAGCAATTTTAGATACAATTTCAATGTAGATGTCTTCACAGTAAATATTTACTTCTGGAATAAAAAAGTTGATTAATGCTTTGTAATGGAACTACTTACCATGTAAAATCATTCCTCGAGGGTATAAACGTGACTTTTTTATTTTTGCAACTATAAATATACACAGTTGATAAAAAAGATCGAGGATAATACTGTTTTTCTAGTCTACTCCAAGATACCTTAATTATTAATAGGAAACAAATACAAAGACAAAGCCTGCCTCAGGCAGAAAGTAACATTATACACTTGCTATTTCACCTGCTTACCTTTGCAAATTAGTTGTTAGAGTATTGTTTGCTTTTCTTTTAAGCATCTGTTGTTTATAAAATTGTTTTATTTTAATAACCACTTTTAAATGTAAACAAAACCATCTTATTCTTTAAAAATGTCAAATCTACACATTGCTTACAATTTCTATTATTTTTGCTTTAAACTCGTAAAAATGCTAAAAAAAACTTATTACCATTATGTAGCTAGCCAAGCAAGCGTGGTGTAGTTTGTCCTCATGCAATGTTTTAAACTTAGGAAAGTCACGTGTCCCAAAGTATTACCTGTTAGCTGGCTAAAAGTATCATCATTGTTCGTATGCAAACATTCCCATTTTATTTTATTTCAGGAAGCATTCCTGTTGAACATGCTTTCCTTTCTCTTATGTGTAGTAAAATTACGGTGGTAGGATGGAATTGTAATGGTTTCATTTATTTTTCTTTGATACTTTACATCTCTTACATTTTCTTTGTTATTCACTTAGACTCCGACTTGGAAGAGATTGAATCTCCACCACGGTACCGACCAGAAAGTCTGAAAGCTCTCTGCCGCCTGACCAGATTTACGGAGAGTGAAATTAAACGAATCTACCGTGGGTTTAAGGCTGAGTGCCCTTCGGGTATCGTTCAAGAAGACACTTTCCGAGATATTTATGCTCAGTTTTTTCCTCAAGGAGGTATCTTACCCTTCTTAATATGATATACATACTTACCAGTTTCTTAACAAATTGCTTTCTTCCAAAAAGGATGTGAGAAATTCAAGTACAAAGGTATGATCTCCAACAGAGGTGTACTACGCAATCCATAGTGGTCCAGTATTATTAGGAGGATATTCAACGAAACTTTCTCTTTCAGAATATGTAATGTTTGACAGTTGCAAGTTTTAGTTTATACATGTACTGCAATTTCCGCTCCCTACCATGATAAACAATTGATTTAATTGAGTTATAATTTAATATTTGATGTAACTTTCAAAACTAAACCTTAACATTGCTGACTACTCTCCTTTCACCACATTTTTACATAGGTGAGAAGGAAATTGCGAGTTCAAACAGCGTGTGTGTTCCTTTTATGTTTTCATAAATTTCAGCAAACTGCTACAAAGAAATTTAAACTTTTCTTCAGTTGGTCCTTTAAGTTTAAAAGAAAATTTTAGACCTTGACGCACATCAAAAATATTTTTCATATGGCTTTCAAGGACAATCATCGCTGCCTCAATGCAAATTTTTAAGTGTCTATATAGCAAAATGAAGACGACTGATACTTGAACCCCTTTTACTCTTCCTTTTCTTGTGTGTAGCCTCTTTTTATTCTTCTTTCACTTTGACCGCACACGGAATTGTCTTGTAACACCGTGGTTTTTTCCTTATTTTAAATTCTTTCCATGTCCACAGACATCCTTTCTTCTATTTGCTATATGGCTACTTTAGGAAGTGTACACAAGAATAATTTTAGTTTCCTTTTAGATAAAACAAGAAATTGTTATCATTCTAGGAATCCCATCGAGCACTTTTCTCTTTTTTATTGACATGAGGTATCGAGATCAAAACCACAAGCCATTTATGAACATAACTTTGCGATTTTTAAAGGGGAAATAAGAAACAAACTTTTTTATCGTCTTACAAATTCGTTTGTATGGGAAGTATGCTCTAGTCACTTAAAAGCATTTGTTCTTAAATTGCATTCTTGGATTTTACTCCCAAAGCACCTATGGGAAAGCACAATAACTTACTTCTGTTTGCTTTTAAAGTATATTCTCGAGCTTTTGAAAGTTGGTCAGAACCAATGTTATAAAAATGAGATGGTCCTCTAAAAGAAAGTTCTTAAAAAGGGTTAATTGCTCAAAGATTGCCCTCCAGAATCGCCTAGAAAATAAAAGTTGAAGGACAATTAATTGTTTTTAATTTCTTGGTATCCCAACGGAGATATTTGCTATTAGGCAAACATTTTTAATTCATACTTTCATATATGCTTATATTTTATTCTATTTTGATTAAAATCTTGCAGCAAATACTGGTCACTACGCACACTATGTTTTTAATACTTTGGATCAAGGACGAAGTGGATTAATCAGCTTTGAGGTAATTTGACAATTTGTTTTAAATTGTAATATTTTGTAATTAGAAATCTTATAGAAACAAGTTTAGTACTTTTTTATGCATAGGTCAGCGATTTTATTAGAAATTTAGCAGTAAAATAGCTATTACTAGTTGTAATGTTTTAGTTCAGCACTTAATTCAGGACTGAATTACCAACACTACAAGAGACTTCTCTTGTAGTGTTGGTAATAATGATGTGTTGTTCGAAGCTGAGAATAATAAACTTTCCAACTAAAAATGGTTTATGATGCTACCATAACATGTTTCCCTTTTTGGAAAGGCATTATTGTTAGGTAAATGTCTAAGATAAATGTACGCTCGGCAGTTGCACATCCACGACAAGGGTAATTTTCTACATAAAAACAAATTGAAAGCAAAGCGGAATGAAGTAGGCTTGCCCGAGCTTTGTATTTTGTAGGTTTTTATAGTTGTAGTATGTCATTCAGAAGAGCTACACACTGAATTAAAGGCAGAAAGAGAATAAGCGCAGTATTATTATTTTCATCATCGTCATCAGCCTGACCGTTATTATTGTTATTATATTGTTATGATTATTTGCGTATGTCATTGGAACGACGTAGTAGCCTAAGTTTAAGCAAGCCCTGTTTCCAGTATGATTGAAGTGAAGGAGAGAATAATATGAAATCAGTAGTAATGAAAGGGTGCGTATGGTAATTTCATTAGGACTTTGTCCTCGGACTCTCAGTTCTTTCAAGAGGAACTCCAGAGGAGAAACTCCGATGGACGTTCAGTCTGTATGATATCAATGGGGATGGATTTATTACTAAGGAGGAAATGAAAGATGTTGTTACTGCCATATTCGAGCTAATGGGCAATTGTACGGAGCCTTTGCTTGAAGAAGGAGCTGTTCAATCTCGGGTCGACAAAGTATTCCAGGTTTGTTTTAAGTGCATCTTCTTCTGCTTCTTGTTTCACCACTTCTTTTCAATGATTACTTTCCTTCTTTCCTTTTGTGTTATTATTCATAATCATCGTCCTCATCATCCAACTCACAACACAAAAGCACGCATAAAAATAATCACAAAAGTCAAGTTTCCACTCATATAGATAAACACAAGCAAAATTTAATGGAGCAGGATATTTATCGTTAGAACAAAAATTTGGTTTGGTCCTTTACAATAATGAATAGTTTTTCTGCTGCGCAATTGTTAGCCTTGTTAGGATCGTGTCAACGCTCTCCATAAGAACCGGGAAACATGCCTTTTGATTATTGTTATGATTATAGTTGTGCCAATAATAATTTTATTATGGAATTTCCTGTGAATTAATCGAGGTACACATTATAAGCTATAGTGATTCATGTAAATCAAAACAGTTTGATTGTTAGCACAGGAAATTACGGTTATATAATAATTTCAAATTTGTTTTTCCAAAAAAATTTACAAGGACCAATTAGTAAAAACATAATGATGACACTAATATGCAAATAAAATATTTTTTCAAATAAGCAATAACTACAAGAGGATGATGACGAATAAACTTAAATGATGAATTTATTTTTATTTACTGTGCAATTTGTAGAAAATGGACCAAAATCACGATGGGTTGGTGAGTCTTGACGAGTTTTTGGACTGCTGCTGCAAGGATGAAAATATAGTCAAATCCATCTCCGTATTCGACTCTGTAATATAGCCGTATGCTACGAACAATATACTTATAGCTAATCAACGCATCGAAATTCCTATCGTTTTCAAATACTTTCTCTTCCTTCTCTTTTCTCCTGCTCTTACTGGCTAACTAATATGAGTTCACAGTGTAGAACAAAAATATTCCGTCAGTAAATGAAAAACAACAAGAAAATTAGGAAAGTATAAAATTAATCAACAGAATCGGATAAAAGTATAAAGTGGTGAAAGGATTCCGTTTAACGGGAAGGAAGCATGAAAGCGGTTTGCAAAAGTAATTGGTTTTTATACACATTTAATATCAGCCAGTTATTCATTTAAGTGTTACTTTGTGATGTAAATTTGTGGATGAAATAGACGGACTACCAGCAGCTTTTTTGGAGTTTTGCTTGGCTTAAGTCCATGCAAAAGAAAACACAATCAAAATTCTAGTTCCAAACGGATTTTCAATAATGTTTGTAATTAATGGCATTTCTATTTGTACAAAAAATGCAAGCAAAATATCGTTTAGATTAATCTAGAGTTTTGTTGCTGGTCGTGGTTAAAATGTTAGTTTCAAAATGTATTGTGAAGGAATACTCGACTTTGCAGCATACATAAGTATAGGCATATAAACATATTTTCGATGCATAAATAACAACCGCATCATACAACGTCTTAAGTACTGAAGGATACTTTCAAACAAAATAAATTTCTGATACTAACTCGCATTGAACTCAGAAAATTTTATTTTTCAAATCGTATATACTCGTAATTATTTAAGGATTCATAAAACTAAAAATTTTAATGATTAGTGGTTGTCAAGTACTATTTAATATGGTAGATCAAATTTATATACTCTCTGAAGTGAGATAGAAAAAGAACCTTGATAAATATATGTATTGTGTGAATGAATAAAGGCTACATACCTATTTCACAGAATATTCGCAAAACTGCTCCAGCATTTATAAAGGAGGATTTGAAAAAGTACATGTTGGTAAGTAAAAGTCATCCAGTAAATATGCATTAAAAGTATGTAGCCAGATTGGAAAATTAAAGTGGTGGTAAATAAGTATTTTGAAGCACCATCAGATAACACACATAATCAATTGCAGAATAATCATTGTGCGTTTGAAAAGCATTAGGTTGATGTTACTTTTTGGTGCCAAAACTATCACAATTTACTATTCCCTCTCTGAATCAACGTTGATTATGATGAGCTTTCTAAAATAAAAAAACTTTGTCTACAAACATAAAAATACATTTATCACTTTGTATGATTGCAAAAACTCCAATGTATCAAGGGTCTTGCATAACGGACATTTTTGCAAATTGCTTAGATTAATTCCTTTAATTTTCTATTTACTTTTGAGGAATAGAGCATATAGACAATGTAGATTTAAAATATTAAGCCTAGCTGTTGAACATGATATTCAAGATTTACTTCACTGTAGTAGTACATCCTACACACAAGATTTCACCTTGAACCTAAGCAAACCTTTCGTAATATTCCTAATTTTAAATAATAATACAGCAATTAGGAGAAAGCTATTGCGTAAAGATGTACTATTGTAGCAAATAGCTTGGAAAGCAATGAATAAAGTACATGCATCCATTCCGTCATTTAAGGTACAACTTTTTGTTTAAATCTTTATAGTAATTAAGTAAACAGTAAAATGTATGTGCAAGGAACTCGTCAATTTAAAACTAGGTAGGTATATATGTGATACTTTAAAATTTGTGATGTTCTTTATTTCTCCCATTACATTGATCTTGTCAAACTTCACAATACACATCTCAATTTTACAACAGAAATACATGGGGTTCTCTAATTTTGCAAAAATGTTAAAATGGTATCAAATGGGTCTTGACGACTGTTGGATAATCGCGTTTCTGAAAGACTATTGGTATGCTAATTAGATTCTGATTAATTTATAAATAATGCATTTAAATAAGATAGATAAACTTGAAGAGCAATTTGACGGAAGAGTATTTTAGTCGGACCGTATGATATTTTTTATTGTCGCAATATTGTGTAGCTTTTTGGATTTAGCTGTTTATTTTTTTAATTCATAAAGAAAATATTATTATATGCACCTCAGATCTATCTGTAAATATATTACTCATTTATTATAACTTGCATCAACAATACGGAATGCACAATGTCCTTGTAGACGGATTTGACTGGATTCCTGAGGTTGGCACATTTTTATTAAATTTAATAGAATGTTGAAATGGGTTTAGCATTTTCTAATGGGCCATACTTACACAACATAAGAAACTCAAACATGGTAAAACAAGTGAATATGTTCACGCAACTACTGCAACAATTACTGTTAATATGAATGGTTAGTTATGTAAACTTTTAACAATGAATATTATGTCACTATAAGAACAAAGATGGAGCGGGGTATGATGATACATATTTTGATACTAGTAAAACAAAGATGGATAAACCGTACCTAAATGTGTCCAACTACTCATAATCGTATAAAAATAACTAAATATTTATGCAAACATCAGTATTCATTAAATGTACTAATATCATCATTCATCATTTTATTTAATGCCAAACCTAATTAAAGATTATATATTATCGATGAAAAGCATTCCCAGAGAAAAGTATTAAATTTTAAAAAATATTATGTATTACAAAAATGCTAAGGATCATGCAGATGAATCATATCGGTAAAATATATTATATTATTATGATAATTGTTTAATTGGTGAAAAATAAATCTTTGTAAACAAAAAATAAAGAAATATTGCTAACAAATTCAATTCGACTTTATTTTATTTTCACTATTTTCATTTACATAATAAACACTAAGCAATTGCCGTGCATTGCCAGATTTTCTCCACAACAACATTATGTGTTGTTAATTAAAAGATGTAATATTTCTTAAAAATTATAGCTTATTGTGTATTTGCTTTTAAAAGTTACATTATCAGGTATCCCTACAATAAATACATGAAGCAAGTACTCCTTCTTTCACACTCTTACGTTTTTTTTATTGAAAATTCAGAAAAGAAATCGTTAGGCTTTACACTATTTTTTTGCAGTTGAACATAAAGAACTCATGAATAATGTCACATAGCTCTAAATTTATTATGTACACAAATTTAAACATTACTATTATTTAATCACTTATATTATAGGGTAGCACTTTCAAAATAACTGTTTTATTAAACTTGAGGAACAAACCCTACAAAATGGGATTTTAGTTTAGGCTGAAAAATTAAAGATTTAAGAAAATTCATGCATTCCGTTCACTGCACTGACTGTCTACTACAGTCTATTATGTGGTCTCTATACTACCTCGTTTCCATTTTATAATACTTTTTAACAGAAATAAAGGAACTTTTAAAAATCTCTAGCGACTCATATATCAATTGATGTATACTGACACAAGACATGATAAATTGGAAAGTTTGGCTTGAATGCCATTAAAAGAATTACATATTTAAGATAGGTACCATGTAGTTAAAAACGTTCTCCGTTACTTCTTCCTCCAGTATACATTCTCGACTCAAGTTTTTCCTGGCTGGGTTTTAATCATACTGTAAGTTATTGTAGCAGGCAAGTCAACACAGTTTGCGTAGTAGTTAGTCAAGTATGGTGCCCATTTTATTTAGGGGTAAGCTGCTCTGTTTGAATCAAAGAATGGAGTTTTTGACAAACTCCTTGTCAGAGACGTAGCTGCTGAAGATGAGTTATAGAAATTGGTGGTGAGCCGAGGTGAATAAGTGACCGACTTCCCACTTGCAGTTGGAATAGCTGCTGACTGATGAAGGTACTGGTTGGTGCTTAACACCGACGGCTGGTTATGATAAAAGGAATATGCATAAGGATGAGATGGATGATTTCGTTTTTGGCTTATCTGGCTCTGTAATGTGCCTCTGTCAGAAAGTGTTGTGAATATAGTTGATATTGATCCAGTATAGCCAGGTCCTGCTTGTTGGAGCATCTTCTTCCTCTTTTTGTGCAGCCCTTGGCCTTGCTGACTGATCGTGTATAGCTTTGGAATAAAAATCGAGAAAAGGAGCACCGTTGCTATTGCTATGAATGTAATGCATGCTGCCGGTTCCTGCAAGTCGGCTGGGCCCATGTGCACCACCATTGCCCAAGTTACAGCAATTGGTAAGGTGAGAAATGCAGACAACGTAATCTAAAGTTAAAAAAGAAATCAATTTTATGATAAATATTAAATGTGAATAAAAGTTTTTTTTAGAAAATGTTAAAAACGTCATGCATCTTGCAGTTAGTAAATGGTTTTTCATACCCATTTAGCTTCGTTGTAGTTCCTTCTTATCTTAAGTACTGACGTGCCATAAAGGAAAACGACGAGTATAAGCAACCCCAGATAGATATGAAGATAAAGATAGTTCTCGAACGAGTAGTTGCACTCTGCAGTCATCCACCCGCCTTCTCGCTTGATTACCCCTGGTTCCGCTCCCAAGTACCATTGGATATTTATAGCGAGCTGGACCGCAACTATGAAGGCGAACGTAATAAACTGATTGATTGCTGAGACTCGCCCACCAAGGCCAAGCTGAACGAGACACCTTAATTGCATAGCCTTCAAAAGTAAGATTCCAAAACAGACAGTTGCAGCCAAGGACGGAAGGAATACGCGTAAATTGCATAGTAATATTCCAGGCGGGAGTACAAAGAGAACCACGCTGGAATACAACATCATCACCGCGAGTAAAAGCAAAATTCCAAATAGCTGATTCCCCTGAAGTGTTCCGTCACACATCCGTTGCAACACATAAACAAGCATGTACAACGAGATGAAAACGCCGGTTATAGCGATTGCCGTTACAACCATTGCCCAAACCCTGGAAATGTAGAATTCAGGTGTGGACATCATACTTCTCATATCAATCGAGTCGTCATGTCTTCGAAAGTAATCTTGTGTTTCAATTCCATATTTTGCTGTTTTCCCACGGCGATAAGTTGGGCTTTGCTTGCTTCCTTTAAGCCAGGCATTTGCGTCTGGTGTGGTTGATTCCATTTCCATGCCAAGCATTACGTCAAGGACGAGGCCATCCTCAGTTGAGAATTGACCAACCTAATTGAAATGGATAAGGTTATCTATGAGTAAAACTTTTGAATCACGTATCCATATATTCTTCTCATCTCATTACTAATTTAACAGAGTTGTGTGTAGCAGACTTCATGAAATTGTAATAAATTTTGTTCTTGACTCGTGCTTCGTGCATTGAACTTACTCTTGAAACATGCCCGTTGGATTTGCCTAAAAGCAAATCATATTTTCTACTGACCAACTTTCCTTGGTGATTTATCCTTCTGCGAACTCCTTCCAATTCGTGAGTGTTGGCGACAGTGGACTCTGTCTCTGTGGTTGGAGCTACTTGCGTTGGAACGACAGGAATGTTCAGCTTTCCCAAGGCATCAGAGATGGCGCGTGAAAGTTGGGAAAAGTCGCAAGTGGAACTGCTACTGCATGACTCTAATTGAACCATACGTAAGGCAGCAGAATACACAGATACGGCATTTACTATGAAGCCAACCTATATTTCCATCAAAACATGGTAATTTATATTTTTTTATTAATTGCTGATTGCGCATGATAAAATGTGTCAATGTGTGTAGGCAACAATTATACTTGGCTACTACTATGTACACTTACATCAGGTTCCGGCCTAAATTTTTTATCCAACAGTGCGTTATTTAAATTTCTACAAGATGGTTTTGTTGTAATAATGCTTTTAGTGCTAGGAAATTTGCATTCATACACTTGCTCAATATAATCCTTCATGTCTGGGTCAATCTGTGTTACGAACGCGTCCTGTGAATTAAAATTGATAAGAATTCATGTTGCGTAATAATATTTTATACAAAATTCCTATTCTATGTGGTAAAATTATTAATTCCAAAACATAATGAAAAGTTACAGTTATTTTGTCCAGGAGATAGCTCTTGAAGTCTAGATTCGTAGAGATATGTGGTTGCATTACTAGCAAATTCGAATTGTATTTTCTGCTCCAGTCAGCGATCAGTTCATTATCAACACCAACAGATCCCAAAATCCATGATCTATTTCTGATCATTGTTTGAAATTGTTCAACGACCTGATTTTTTCCTTCATTAACTAATTTCTCCATTTCCATCGACTCCAAAAGCAGCACAACACTCTCCACTCCATCCTATTTAATTAAAAGGATATTTTTCATAAAATAAGAGCATTAAAACAGACATGAAAAAAGACTTGTTTTTATACCGCTTTTCCGCCAAGAAAATCTACAATGCTTTGCAAAATATTCTGATCATCTTTTTCCAGTTTCAAAGAGTGTTTCATTAGGATCGATTTTTGTGCGGCAATGCCTTCAAATGCTTTCAATGCGTATGAGCAACTAGATATTATGGCCACACTAGTGGTACCCAGTTGGTTAACAAGAGTTACGACACCCTGTAACGAAAAAGGATAACAAGTTTTATTAAAGAGTTTCTTTGAAAAGTTCTTATTGATTATTGATAGCAAAAAACGTTATTACGGTTGAATTATTTCTTTTATAAAGTCAACTGTCTCTTACCTCAGCAACGCTGGATATGTCAGGAGCCGTTGTGAATACGTTCGGATGTTTGGAAAGCAGCAACTCTGCAGCTCTAGCTGATGTTACAATAGCGGAAACGTTTTCATTGTTGAGAGTTTCAAGTGGTCTGTCAATAATCCGCTCATTATTCCGACTTCCAATGACAATGGAACCTATAAATGTGTAGGAGTTCAAAAAATGTTATTTTTCTTGTTTACAAGGCATAACAATCCTCCACAACTAAGAATTTCCGTTTTGTACCCAAAATTGCTATTGATTAATTTTATTTAGTTTTATGGTCATTTTTATTTTTTACGGAATCTAATCAATTGCATATTATCCTCTTAAGTTTGATAAACTGTAACAAAATAAATTGCCTTCTTTTCTACAAGTAATACAATTAGCAAACATGTACAATAAAAATTCAATACCGTAAGTAAACGTGAAGCCCTTTTAATGCAAGCCTTGTAGGTTGCATGCAACAAGAATATTCAACCCGGCATAAACAAACGCAAGGAAATAGCCTTTATCTGACCCCTTTTAAGAAGTCCATCAGTCACATCCAGTATTTACTTCGTAACTCAACGTTTCTCATGTGAACGACTTTATAAACTGGAACGGGTTGACATTATTCAAGTGTGCTTCCCATGTTTATAATTTCATACGAAGGTATATTGGAATATTAAATGCATGCAGGTATGATTGCTTTGCTGATTTAGGCCAGATTTGGTAGAGCAGTGACTGGATAGTTTTTGCATGCAATTTTGAACTTCTCATTAACGTTTGTGTAGTAAATTTTATGCCAATGGTCTGTGACCTGATTTCCACTTTTCAAATAGCACTTGATATGCAATGTGGGATACATTTTTTATGCCGACGGTTCAGCAAATACAAAAGTGTAAGTTCTTCAAGCAATTTCACTTGGATTAGGGTTGCATGATGGCTTTAATTTGCTAATTTTTATTATAATACATGTGGGAACTTTTACAAATTCAAGCATTTGAAATGCAATATAAAACTGCTTGAAATGCGTGTGAATTTATGAACTATTTTGTAAAAAGGATTTCAAATTATTGGAGCTTCATAGTTCAACATTACAAATTTGTTGATAATAAACGAGTAATGAACTTTTTTATACCTATAAACTATATACGCATAAGTATGAACCTATGCAACTAGTGTTAAAGCATATTTACAAGGACCAATTTCAAGAAGTTCGTTTTCATTTAACCTAAATACAAACAAAAGTTATTACAAAATAATGTGGTGCATAATTGCATTCGCTTTACCTATAAGCGGAGTTTCCTTATGTGTGGATGACCAGTTAAGAAGTTTTTGGGTTTCGTCCAATGCCACTCCACTTTCACCGCAGGTATCATGAACAGCAAGATCTAAATAAGTATAAGATTGATCGTATATTCTCCACTTGAATTCACAATGTTTTCTGAATACGCAATAAAATTATTGATACGCTTGATAAAGGCAAAAGGAATAATTTGAAAAGATCAAGATAGACTTATGCAACAAATATTAACTCTTTACCAATAGCAAACTCCTCCGGCCATGATCTATTGTTTATTACTTCAATGGCCCATCGAATTGTCTCAAGTTGTTGGTAAGAATGAACATTTAGACGACCGCATGTTGATTTTGGTGGTGGATCTCCTTTGATGCCAGACTTTTCCGGTTTCGTATCTGTTTCATGGAGATCTACTAAAACCCCTGCGAAATTAAATAAAAACGATGAAAGAATTAATATACATATTGTCTAATAACAATTTGAAGTTCATTTTCAGAGATATATCTAACCGCAAAAAACTGCTTTAATTGCTTTATTTCGTGATAGTAGAACTGAAGTTTTGTTTTGAATAAGAGATTCCTTCTAGTAAGTATTGGTCATGCATGAAGCATCACGTACTAAGCATGCTCTTATGTAGACTTTAAAAGGTATATTGATTGTTTTTTACACATAAAGTTACTTTTAAAATAACTTTTTAAATCTATTCTTACCGATAACGGCCTTTTGACTGTGACCCGGTTCAGTTGATGCTACTCTGACAAGATTGATAAGAAAAATGAAGATCATAGAAGATGAGATGAAAATGCCCGAACAAGCACGTCTTTGATTAATGGGATTCGTCATTTTGTGCTAAAATGGAAGGCTGAATTTGCCTTCAGTTGCAGCGTCCAAGTGCTTAATCAGCGTTCGAATTCTGTAATAATAAAAATATAAAAATGGTTAAAGCATAGATTTTTATTGACGTCAATTTTAAATCCCAATTTATATGCCTTGTTACAGCCTTCCTAAGCTTTGAATAGCCCGTGAAAATGACCACTTTCAAAGTGTTTATTTCATTATTCTGTTTCATTCTGTATCAATTCTCTAACAAGCAAATTAAGTTGATTTTAATGGAGTAGTTATCAATGACAAATTTCCAAACTCTATTATCCAATTGTCGACAAATGTGAAGTCAAACAAGCAAGCAATATCCTTTGATGTCGCTGTTATACAAGAATAGGAATCATATTTAACCTAATAGTTTTCAATGCCAATATCTTAATCTTAAAATGTCTTGTCATCATTTTTCATGAAAATTTGTGAGTAGGTTTCTACTGTGAATGGCAACCATGAAAAATCTATACATTTAAAATTTCACTTTAACATGCTCTTTCAGGTGATAATGTAATAAACACACATGCAATTAGGTATACATCAATTTGTTGCTCCTCTGATTATCCGAATTGCTGAACCAAAGCTAGAAACCGTATGCTCTAAATTTTCAGGAATACAAGGAAAAGGCCAGGTGCACAACTGCAAAAATAATGTTTTTGCAACATTTTAGTGTGTTCAGGCAAAGGAAACACAAGAATAAAATTAAGCTGATTAATTTTGTAAGAGAATGTGCAGGTAGAACATGTTCCGATCAATTTGCCTTACCTTACTGCCGCTGATTTAAGAAAGAACATGGTTCTTATCAAAATTCTATACTTTGAAATTTGAATATTGTTTTGAAAAGGCTAAACGATATTACCGATTTATATTGAAATGCTAGAATTTTGTCCAGACAATAAAATTAGAAAGGACTGATGTCTGGCTAATTGCATTGAGTCTAATGTTAGTTCAATAATTTGACAATGAATCCAATTTTTAAGCAAAAAGTCCTCAAAATATTTCATGTGCTACCGGCACGATCACGAAAACTAACTTTCTGTCTGTGAGATTAATTGGAAGTATAAAATTTGGTAACAAAAAATAATCAGTTGTTAAAATTACGACTCACGATAGACAAAACTTTGTCATTTTCAAGGTTAAGGATTTTGAACGCTTGGAAAAGGTTTTTATTTAACATGAGCCTAATCAATACTAAATACATATATTCTAACTTTTGTAAAATTGTTGGGTTTTCCTTTCACATCAGTTTACTACTAGCTATTGACCTACATGTAATTTTGAATTATGATTCATGTCGTACGCTCAATTAAACAAACTTAAAACTTGCAAATAATTATTTACAAACATTTAGTTGACTTTGTGGAGATAAATTGCTATTTTATTTATAGCACAGTTTATCGAGCCATATGCCAT
>JAANSO010000449.1:0-24354 GCA_036507315.1 Lepidocyrtus fimetarius
TTATGCAATGCAACAAACGGCTAAAGATAGAGGTTAACTTAAGCCAGAAAGAGTTAAGCAGCATGAAATGGAACAGCGGTGATGAGCAAGCAGCCAGTCACCCTGTCTATGCTTCAGACTAATAGCTTCTCAGAATCAGGTAGCGTATTCGGCGAATAACGAAAAGTTGGAAGAAAGTAAAATAGAAAACTTTGCAATTTTTTGATACGTTGCATACACACCAGTTTAATGCCGTCGACTCTTCTCTCTCTTTATTTTATTAACTTGCACTATAATTTAGTACTTGGGTTTTTGCTTGCCATCCGAAACAGGATTGGCGTTGTTGGCACCAGAGTTTTTATGAGCAAACATCGGCGTGCATTTGTAAGCCATTTGCAAAAACGCAATTTACATGCTTTTTCTATATTCACATAGTTATACATTTCCTATTCTATATATTTGTATATTTCTGATTGACTGAACCAATGAGACAAAATATATAAAAACACAATAACGGCTTATAGCGACTGTATCCACCTTATTATTGTTGCATTGTTTTATAGAATTTAATACTTTCTTATTATTTTGAAAAAATATACAAACTTTCATAAAAATGCGTCTATGGGTCTGTTATTGTTTTGGAGCAATAACTATAAACATACGTCGTTATTAGTTGTATACCTTTTAAAAAGCTCAAGCATTTTTGGTCTGAAACAAATCTAAACACACCCTATGAAAAAATAGCTGACTACATTTTGGTCACTGATGCATTCATACAAATAGCGAATACCTTTTTCTCTTACAAAAAGGGTGCACTGGAAGTTGGAGTGTTTTAAAAGACTATTATGGCTGTAAAACCAGACGGAGTTAAGACGGAGAAAGTAACAACAGTAGGTTTACTCAAAGTTATTATAATACCTGCTGCAGCAGCGCAAGCATTTCGTTAGTCAATGTTGTTATTGTAAAACGTTGGATTATAGTGTGTAGAAAAAGCTCACTGAAATTTTTAAAACATTTTCTGTGTTCTACTAGTGTATGAGATCTTTTAGCTACCTTTACTCGGATTTACAAAAGTGGGTTGAAAAAGAATTGTCACTGCTATAAAAAAGAGGGATAGGTAAAATTTCTCATTGAAGCAAGATGAAGAAAGTAAGTTTCCTTTGCTGCCGTAAATAATAGTTTCCATTTTAGTACTCATACACTGGGGGGATTGGAGTTATTTTCTGGAAGAAAAATTCAATTAAATACCTTCACAAAAAACTTTTCACTTTCCTCTTTTT
Organism: Lepidocyrtus fimetarius; assembly: GCA_036507315.1. Taxonomy (NCBI): domain Eukaryota; kingdom Metazoa; phylum Arthropoda; class Collembola; order Entomobryomorpha; family Entomobryidae; genus Lepidocyrtus; species Lepidocyrtus fimetarius. The sequence continues at coordinate 1,260 of JAANSO010000449.1, forward strand.
TATTCTTCTCGCGCCCGGCTGGGCCGATACCCTGTGAACCTTGGTAGGAGAAAGTCGTCACGCAAACAAACGTAAGTGAAAACGCCTATATATATTTTACGATTATAAACGATTTGTTTCCCAATCTTACTCAACGTATGTTACTCTCTGGAAGGTTTTGCTTTGGACGGCGTAATGACTAAAGGTATCCATAAATATTTTACACGAGTTCGACCCAATTCTTAAGTTTTCGTGCCGGCTCAATACATTTCGTAATGTTCGAAACGCACCGTTAAGTAATGTTTTGCGATACACAAAAGTAAAAAGCAAAAACAGCATTAATGGTTTGAAATGATTAGGAAAAATTAAATTGGATAGGACAGTTTTCACTTGTAACAACCTCATAAATAGTCTTATTTATCAATCAAGCGTATTCTTTTTTTCATTAATTCAATTAGCCTTGTTTTTCCGTGTACGCAGACCATGTAATACGACGATGCATACCTATGTGACATTCTTGATAGAATAAGAGTTTACTGACTAATGTCCTTCTCTTAAGTCAATGTCAATTACAAAACGTTTTTAATTTCATTCAATCAATGTCATCTCATTATCATTCTCCTCAAAGCATTATAGTCCAATTTAAAATCATCTTTTTATTTAAGAAATCAGTACAATTTTTCAAAGCTTTCGGATAGAAATTATATGAAACCAAAATTATTATACACGTTACTATTGTCAATTGTAATAATTTTAAATGGTGCATAATATTTTGCGTGTGTGTATAATATAACACTGCGTAAGTTAATTTTCTTTCTTTTACTGGTTATCTGCAAGTCTCACAGTAACTCTTTACCAACTCTAACGATCAATTGGATTAAACATGCTTGTTTACGGCTTACGCAAAGTGGAATGACAATCCAATTGTAGGAAAAACCAGAAATAATAGACATACACAAGAGAAACGGGATAGACTCGTGAACACTTGTGAGTAAATTATATTCTAGTAGAGCATTGCTTTTATTTTTCTGCTGCATGATAAATTGAAGAAGAAAGAGGAAGGCAAGGAGAATTAAAGGACGAAGAATCATCATGATCAGGCAAAGTCAGACAAGCTGCAGCAGGCATATCAACCTAGTAAAACCTATGAGCAAAATTATAGAAAAACATACTAGAAAAAGAGCTTGTTTCAGCTAACAGGTACATTTTTATCCAACCAAGTAAGTGGTAGTGAGCATTAACTTTTTTTCCATTCCAATTTCCCAAACAGCAAACGAACCAACCACAAGCAGCTGCAGGAATTTATATATCAAAATATTACTATTCCATATACATTTGTTTATTTTGTTCCATTCCGCAACTTTTGGTTTGGTAAGGTAAAAGGTTCACAGAGAGTATGAATTGCATGCTTTATTTTCGCGGTCGTTGGGTACATTTCATACAAAAATGTTTGTTCTCTCCCGTTTCTTCTACTCCTCTAAAACAGTCACATTGTTTGCTGACGATGAGATTAGTTAGAACGACAAGGGCTTACGTAGGTTGTCGTTGATGAGTTGATGACTAAAATATGAAATTGGGGAAGAGTTTTGATCAAATCAAAACAGTGAAAGAAGAGTGGAGTGGGCTTAATTTTCTTTTTCGTTAAAGAAAGGTATACAAATTTAAACCAATTTACTCTCCTCGTTCCTTACTAATGAAAGCAATATATTTAAAAAATATGAGAGAAGAAGAGTAGATAAGTAGGTAGAATGAATTTAGTATAAACTCAGGTATATGTACATATAATCCTGAATCAAAAGCAAGTTTATCATTTCAACATGAATGCCTTCCTATTCTACCGTCAATAAAGTATCATCTCTCCTCCTCATTCCCATATCTCATTTCATTGCATCATTACATTTTTTTACCGAAAAGGTAATCCACTTTTGGAATTTTACCATGCTTTGACTCTCTTTTGCTTCGAGCATCTAATTTTACTGTAGAATAGAAAAAGAAAGCAAAGTTATATAAAAGAAGACAACAACTGTGTGATACAAAGTTTACTATATTGCTCCTCTCAATCCATCCTTTCCGTCTCCACTCCGTCGTGTGTAAAAGATAATATATTTTGATTGAGTAGTAGACAAGCAGACGGAACATTGATTTCGTAATCAGTCGTCATCCTCATCATCGTAAAACAAAGTAAAAAGAATGATTCGCACCTTATGAAAAGCAACACATAAGAAGGGAAGTAAAAAGAGTAAAACTTTCTGTAATCAGTTGTATGCTCGCTCAAGCTTGCTTTTTATATTACTATCAAAACCCCATATAACTCCGTTCATTGCATTCTGTAGGTATTCATATTCTTCAATCATCTCCTCTTCTCTCCCTCGTGATTCCTTTCAAAATCATGGTGAAACTTTTACTTGAAGAACTTAATACGCAATAAAATACGTGCTACCTTAGGTATCATTATAATACCTTCTTTAGGGGAATCATCCTATTATTACAGCAATATCATCATTAATGCCGAGTTGCTAAAGTAAGAAGAGGGTAAAAGAGGAAAGATAGATACACTTTCATTCATATTATCTTTCAAGAAGAAAAATGATCAAGTATTGCTTCTGTTGTTGCGTTGTTTATCCTTCACAGATTTTATGTTGGCACTAGACGGATTATGAGTTGAATTGGTTTAGCTTTGGCTGGGCTGATATGCTGACGATCCTGACCTGCTGCTTCAGTTCAGTAAACGAGGAATTTAAGGGAAGAGCATTAAGAGCAAAAGGAGAATGAAAATACAGGAATGAAGATGAAAAAATATATTGGGAGATTGAGTAATACCTACTTAAATGAGTTGAGTATGAACATGATGATCGCACGATGATGATTATCATCCTAGGTGCATAAGGTAAATTACTTTCCGTACAAACTACAAATAACTGCGTCGTTTTGTTGTCTGCAGGTCTGCTCGTCTAGTCCTCCCCGTTCGCCTTTCATCATCATCTCGTGATATGATGAAAGAGCAGCAGCAGACAGACTAAAGACGACGTGGAAAGCTAGATAATATATAAACTCCAAAAAAATTTATACGTGCGCCCGCACCCTATTTATTCATGATTAAACGGAATATGTTATGATACGATGATGATAAAATGAATAATGCTAGACTTTGTTAATACAGGGTAAAACAAATGTGTGGAGAGCAAGATAAATTATTCTGATGATGACGACGACAAGAGCAACATTGATGATGAAAGAAAATCATTTTATTTTGAAAAAAAGAACAAAGTTGTAGAGCAAAAGGTACGTGAGTTAAGATTATCAATGTACATAATAAGCACAATAAACATCATTCGTCTCCTCTCTCATTTCTCTTCTGATAGACTCGTTCATAGCAGTAAATAGGTAAGTAAGGTATAAATAAACTTTGGAATAAAAATGTGGACTGATTCTTATATTCTGCGAATTGTAGTACTTGTAAGATAAAGCCAAAAGAAGTAATGCATAGTGAAAACATGATCAACAGAAATGAAAATAAAAACGAAGTGTATGCTTTATTATTACAGTCGGCTCTACACAGTTTATGATGATGTTATTATGCATCGATTGTGAATGCGGTTGCAGAACTTGCAGAAGTACAAAAACTAATGCAGAAAATTCAGTGTGAATGATGCGAAGAAGACTATGATGATAAATACGCTGAAATTGTTAATAGCGTACTACAACAAGAATTACCTTTTATACTTTTATAACGTGTTCTCCTCTTGTAAAATGATGGTTTGGTTTGTCTGCCGATGATGATGTTGCTGCAAAAGTACTAAACAGTGTTCTCATTACAAAAACTTTTGTTTGATGAATTTAAAGCAGCAGTCTTGTTTTTTCATTCTTTTTAAGAAGAAGTGGCTTGAAAAATGAAGATGCAGTTGATTATGATGATCACGATATGATGACTATGATGATGAGAATAGAATGGCTGCTGCGCTCATCACGGTACACTTGGACTGCACAACAGTCTTCACCATTACTTACTCACTCACCATTTCTGTTGGATTTTTGGATTCTATGAGACTATGAGAGAGCTCTCGTATATTTTCAATGTTTTGAGTGAGTAATCTTAGCCTTAGCTTTCGCTGAATGTGTGCAAGATTCGAGCTTTTATGAACATGTATGATGATAGTGATTGTAGTAAAAAAACGAGTAGTAAAGTACAGGCAAAAACTGTATAGAGAAGAGGGAAAGAGTAAGATAGGGCCGTCTGGAGCTCTTCGAGTCTAGAGTCTAGACAGACATCCTCTCCTGGCACAGTACAGTACATGCCAGTGATATAGACAGACACACGAGAGAACTGTGAGGAAATTTTTTTCACAATCTGCAAATGTAGTAATTTTACTACTTTTCTGCTGAATGAAATTAAATTGAAGGTTTAATTAATGAAAATTCAATACGGTCATTCATGAAAATTTTATGACCGTCTTTTGTTTTTTGTGGGTTTATTTTAACAGGCTCACATAGATGGTCAATAGGTTGAAATTCATTGAATCAAAAATTTTAACTTTATTAATCAGAAAAGTGGAATTGTGAAGTTTTGAAAAAGTAAAAACTGTGAATGATTGGTGTATTCATAAATCAAAAAGCTTATAATTTTACAATAGTTCAATTGCCTATGTTGCCAATTTAAATTATAATTTATGTATACAAAATCTCATTCGACAACAACAATTTGATCTCTGTCCGTGCTGCTGAATGTGTATTTTTGTGGAAATGGAAATAACTACCGGAGAACAATTAAATAACTGAAACTGGAAGTGCGATTTAGAATTGGAATTGAAAAATCGTGAAATATGGACTTGGATTGTTTGGAAATAGTACCCGGTGAAAGTTCATTACAGCATTAACTTCCAATCCATAATACTTGTAAATAATAACGAACTTACATATTAAGTATAACAAATCACTCATAATCAACATAACTGCCATCAACTTACGTTCCAATTAAACCTTGTCAAATGCATTTAAATTAATTTCCGGTTGGAAACATTGAATTTTGTGTGTGCCGCGCCGTGTGCTCGGCAATCAAAATGATTCATTTAAATACACCTCTAACGCATTCAACATTAACGGCGTTGTCAATCTTATCAAAGGCACCTGGAGGAACGGATCCAATTGACTAAATGCTTTTATCAATTAGCATTTAAAATCAGTGTATATATAAGTAAAAGTTTCACCGGAAAAAGTATATGCTCAAATGTAGTTTTTTGAGTACTAATAGGATTACAACTCAAAATAAAATAAGCTTTACTTTACGCAATTCAAATAAATACAAAGTATTTAGTTTTCAATCGTAAACGTAAAGTACAAATTGGAAATTCAGTTCATGGTTCACTTTGCCCTATCCAGTAAAAGAAGGAAGAAAGCATGTACTCTCTTGTCTAATTATTTATTCATTGTGTGCAAACTGACTAATGAACTTGCTAATGAATTAGAATAATAACTGCCATTGTACAGTTTAAGTTTAAGTGCCACAGAGAAAAGATTCCAAAAAACATTTTTTCTTATTAGTTGGATTTAGTTCACTTTGCCCTATCAAGTAAAAGAAGGAAGAAAGCATGTACTCTCTTTTCTAATTATTTATTCATTGTGTGCAAACTGACTAATGAATTAGAATAATAACTGCCATTGTACAGTTTAAGTTTAAGTGCCACAGAGAAAAGATTCCAAAAAACATTTTTTCTTATTAGTTGGATTTCTGAGAACTTGTGTTTTTGAAGAATTTTATCCCCATGAAAATACCACCGACATCAGTTTCAACTTCTCCGAAATCATCATTGTCACCGTCATCATCAGCACCATCATCTCCATCGTCTTCATCCCTGGAAATTTCTATTATGGAAGGGAAACCTAGTCCTCATTTGAAAAAAGTTTTGAAGAGCTACCAGCTTACTGCTGCAAACACTTTAAATGGTCCCAACTCGGTGTTATCGAGATTTGACCACAATTCCGGGGCAAATAATTGCAGTTCCAATGGGAACAACTTGAACACAGGGTCAACTCCTGCATCCTCAGCGGGATCGACCTCTGCTGTCAATTTGATTTCCAGTTCATTGGCAGCGTCACACGGAAGTCTTATTGGGGGTCCACCTCACTATGGGCTCAAAATAGAAAAATGCGTCAAGGCTCTTGCAGCATCCGGCGAAATACAAAATAATCATCATGATAATGAAGCTCGGGGACCAATCAATGGGTCCACTGTTTTGAAATCAAGAATGGAAGTAAATGGAATTAAAGATGGCTGTGGCCCAATAAGTCCGGAATCTCATGATAGAGTCAAAGAAAGGGTGATTTCTCCTCAGCAGCAAAGAGAAAGGAACAGTTTCAGCTCGGTTATTTGCATCAAGAAGGAACCAGAGGATGAAGTTCCTGTAAAGCAAATGAAAAGTCATCATCGTCACCGTTCTCATCATGACGATAATGATTTTGGGGAGCCAATGATGGGAGTGGTGAAGATGAATGGCCGGAGTAGTTCCACCAGTTTCAGCAGTAGTGACACACGAAGTGAAAGCAGCTGCAGCCCAGTGAATGCATCAAGTCCAGTGGCTACAATCAACGTTAACGTTGTCAGCAACATCACACCACCGCCATCATCATTATCTTCTTCTGGTGCTGCTACTGTTGGAAATTATCCAACTAGAAAAGATCGGTTGAGGGAGCACACACCGGAAGAGATGATGGCAGCTACAGCTCTGGCATTTGCGAAAGAGTTGCCTCCAGAGGGGCTTAACGTCACAAGAGAAATAATTCATTTAGGTGGGCAACCCTCGTCGGTACTGATGGGAGGGAAGGGTCACCCTCATCATCACCCTCTCCACAGATCAGCAAACTCTGGAGACATGCCACCACCACCATCACGATCAACAAATTCTTATAGGTGGGCAACCCTCGTCGGTACTGATGGGAGGGAAGGGTCACCCTCATCATCACCCTCTCCACAGATCAGCAAACTCTGGAGACATGCCACCACCACCATCACGATCAACAAATTCGTCTCCACCAAGTCCCCATACTGCAGTCTACCAACCACTGCCACCACCTATATTGAGCACTCCGGATCGATCTAGGACGGAAAAGCTTGAAACTCTTCTCGAAGGAGAGTACATTTCTTGCTTTGTGGTTGGTGGGGAGAAGCGACTGTGCTTTCCTCAAATTTTAACATCGGTTTTGAGACCTTTTACTTTGCTGCAGATCAATCAGGTAAGAAACAATTTGTTACCTATTGCATACCTAATATGTAGACTTACGACACTAATTCATTTCAGACCATAACATATTTCATTCATACGTACAATCCAAAAGTATCTTCGTTCGTGGTTTGTATCCGCAAAACTTTCTCCTCTCCTGTTTACAATCATAGGACTCTGTCAGAAACATTTATTTCACAAATATGAACAAAGTAATTAGAATCTGGGGTAGCGGTGCATAAAAAGCAAACATTAAAAGTTGGACTGGCGGCTATGGGTTTACTTTAGAGCTTTCTCTTTATTTCATAAATTCCACATTGTATTTCGAGTAGAAAGGAAGAGAAAGCAACACAAGTAGGAAATGAATCTGATGATTAGGAGATGGCTTTAAGGAACATACGTTTATCAAAACATTTTCACTGAAGTTTTGGCATCGGTCCTCTTCCTGTCTTGTCTGATACTAAATAAACGAAAGATAGTCTGTTCTTCAGACAATGTTTTTTGGCTTATAGTTAAGCAATAAGTTTGAGCATGTGCAAAATATAGACATAGATTACTTATAATTACACTAGAATCGTCCTAAAAATCTTGTACAAGTGCGAAATGGTTCGGTAACAACCACGACCATTTAAACGATGTTTATGCATTACTTATCCATATCAATTTCTATTTCCACAAAATTGTGTCTATCTGCTTGGAAAACAAGGATGAAATAAAATGTTTCATGCGGTTAGCCGAGTAAAACAATCGCGGTTAAAATTATTTTTGCACTGGCAAAACAAAAGAAAGTTTCCTGGATGTAAAAAAATTCTGTATGATACCACGTTCTGACTATTTTTTGACTATCGAGTGGAAATGGAAAATGTCTGCGTAAATATAAACGGACTTATAATAACTTGATAGAAAGAATGAAGGATGAAGTTCATGAATATTACATAAGCGGAAAGAAGGTTTTTGATGGCTTTTGTGGCTTCTTGTCTACTGACATTTAGCCACTATCAAATTCCGGTATTAAATTAGACATGCTGCTATTATGTAAAAATGAAATATAAAATGCGTTTTTCTTTCCTTTGTTAATAATATTCAGGTGAAAACCAAGTGAAAACCAAAATCAGATTAAAACTATCGATCATATTTCACATTATAAACAAAATCCATTCATCAGTTTCCTCAAACATTCTTGCTCACATCAACTTTTAAGGTACTATTTTGGTTTATAATGTTGATATTCATTCAAGCTGCATTGCATGTTATGCTTCTATAATAATATTTTGTCAGCGAAGGTACTTTCAATCACACATTTTTTTCTTTCCTATCATAGTACTTTCGCATATGGCATATATTTTTAATGTAATTGAGGATCCTTTAACGGGTAGACAGTAAACAGGGAGCTCAATGGAATATTTCTACGGCGTTTCCTCTCCAACAAATACATATATCTTGTAATATCGGGTAAAAACTGGAGCATTGGAGAAATAGTTTTCAGGGCGATATGGAATGAATGATACGGAGCCGTACAAGATATTAAATGTGGTCATCGCCCTGTAACACCGTCAACTCCCATGAATGAAACAACGAAGTAGTAAAGTTAAAATAATCGATAGAATAGGTAACTGAAAAAGAAAAGAAAAATAACTAAATAGAAAAATGCTGCAAAGTTTAAAAACACTCTTGTATGTGATTCTATTTTATTAGGTTCCTGTTGTATTTCATAGTCATGTCATAGACATAATGAAAGTCATATTTTTATCATATCACGTTAGTACTTCCTTTTTGCAGCATTTCTTTTCTTTTGGGTATTACCTAGTTATTATAAGAAAATTATTCATTTACGTTGATGATCAAACCGATTCAAATCACACGACATGTGCAATACTAACCTTTCCATTTTTGCACTGCAAATTTTCATTTGGGCAAATTAAATACAAACTTAAAAAGTAGTGCATCTGCAATTAATTACTTACTACACGTATTACCAAAGGTTTTGGTTTTACGGAGTAAAAGATAACTAAATTAGTAACAATTATTGTTTTAGATAGTTTGAATGTTATCAAATAAACAAGTTAAGATTTAATATTAAACACATAAAGAAGTTAAAAGTCAAACTTGCGATTGAAATGTTCTTGCGATGGAATATAAAAGTTTTATCAAAATAATGATTTGGTTATTGATAGTAGTGGGGAATAAACTTTTTTACTCGGATTCATTGTTTTTGATGTTCAAACCACTTTGATGTTAAGAAATAAAATAAAAATAAATATTGAACTTAGTTTTTGGGTAAATGTATACATTACATTTGTCAAATAATTCATCTTAGGGAAGGTTCACCTATCCTACAACCTGACTGAGAGTTGATTTCTTGGAAAATGTTCCAATTATCTAAATGAGATTTTCTACTGATTTACTGAAGCACATAATCCCACTTGAAACTATCATTGCGAGATGAATGAATGCAAAAGAGGGAGGAAAGTTGGAAAATATAAATTAGACGAGGTAGTTTTTGGAACACATTATTTTTCATGAAAGAAGGGTAAGTATGGTACCTCTTTTACTTTTCATTAACGTCACAGACTGCCAGACTTTATTTGATGCCCGAGACTTGTTTTGAGAGATTCCCCCGTATGATGACGAACAAGACAATAAATGTGTTCCTGGAATTTTATAAGTAGTATTATTTATGTATTTAACTTAAATGATGACTTCATTCCAGTTGAAGCTCTCTATTTCATGTAGGCGGTGTAATATTATGTCTGTCTAACTGATAGTACGCAAATTAGGCATATACATAGGTACATATTTATTTCTAAATTGCTGTAACATTTAGCTTTCCCTAATAAAAATGTTTTATGTGGTACTTATATGTAGCTTGTCTACAATTACAATTGGAATTAAATACGATAGTTGTTAATGCACTTTTATGTTGGCTAGGTCAGTCAAACCATTTATATTATTTCGTTTGCTTTGTCTCATGTAAGTAAATTTACATTGTTATAAAATAGTTGGCATAGGTCGGTTAAAGTGACACGTAAAGTGATTTTTTATTGCTTTGTAAAATAGTACATATTTATTTTTAAATTGCTGTAACATTTCGCTTTCCCTAATAAAAATGTTTTATGTGGTACTTATATGTAGCTTGTCTACATTACAATTGGAATTAAATACGATAGTTCTTAATGCACTTTTATGTTGGGTAGGTCAGTCAAACCATTTATATTATTTCTTTTGCTTTGTCTCATGTAAGTAAATTTACATTGTTATAAAATAGTTGGCATAGGTCGGTTAAAGTGACACGTAAAGTGATTTTTTATTGCTTTGTAAAATCGAAGACGGAAGAGTAACAGCTCATACAGCTTAACTTTATGATTGGTTACATTGCTGCGGCTTGCATTAGTAAAACAAAATTTTTAGTAAAATAAACGACATTTCTTTTAATGAAGAAGATTGAATTAACAAATACCTGTATAGGATATGTAAAGGTTAATTTACCAACAAAGCCATTGCTATATTAAATATGTAAACTGATGAAGGTGGTTTATGACACTAATTTCAGAACGTAATTATGGCATATTTTTTATAATGTCAGATATTTATGATTTTTTTGTAATATTCGTGCTAACAATGTTTCAAATTGGTTTGGTCGTTTATTGGTGTACAGGTTTGTATTATTGCTGTACTTTTACAGTTGCGAAATAAACAGTACATTCGCAAAATGTGTACAAACTGCTATGACGGTTTGCAATAGGATGGGGCTTCGTTTCCATTCTTTTCGAAGCCAAACAAAATACAGCGCAGCCTTTTTTGAGTATTTTGCTATGTATCTTAATTTTGCGTGCGTTTGAATTGTACCTTACCTTGCCACGTAGGTCGTTGGGTACTCTCAAGTATGTGCTTACCTTGCTATGTCTTGGTATAGTTAATAGCACAAGATTTAACTATTTTTCTATATTTTTGCGTATGTATACACTTATCAAGTGGTTTTTGAAAGGCCCTGTAACAAATTGTACTGTAGAATTTTTCTTATAAATTAGACAAAGCTGTAAGGTCGCCTTGTATTCATAACCAGTTAGAAATTGGTTGCTTTTTAATTGCACTTAAGGGTTTCTTCGAACGCGGCATGAGTGGCATAAACATTATCTGGCATGGCAATAATATCTCGCTGAAAGAGAACTGACTCGCTATCATAAATCTATAGTACAGCAGGTCTAATTCAACTGTTTTAAAACAGGATTAAAATTGATTAAAAAGAGCTTAAAGTAATTGCAGATTTTCATAAATCAAATGCAAAATCTTAAATTCTAAGAACCCAAAGGTCAGATTGTAGAAAAATCCGGATATTTCAATCTTAAATTGCAATTGAATTGAGGTTGTTTATCGATGCTATTGCTTTACTTCTTAAAAATACAAATCCATTCTGCAAAATTTCAGTCTGACTCTTCAACTGAAAGTTCATGAAAATACTGTAAGGTTTATAAATAAAGGTTTTGTTCGTCTCTTTATTAAAGAATGAATGTTCACGCATATTGCAAATATCATGAAAAATAGTCATAGGAAAACAACAAAATGACTAATGTATTTATTTGCACTACAATGCAAGGTGATGTTTTGAAGGTTACTACAATTTCGATGGGCTCACTAAAACAATGGAATGCGTTAGGAACAACAGTGACGACTGAATGTACTCTCTTGACTCCAACGGCTTACAGGTCATAAACCTCACTTTTTTAGCTTCATCAAAACGACCTACACAAAGCTAATCCAATTACTACATAAAACTTCTGCAGCGGCACCATACTCACCATACAAAATTACAACGATACGCAACAGCAATAGAGTAACAGAGAATCCTTCTAAAGTGCAGTTCTCTTCCCATACATGTGCAACAACTCTGATTTTTCATTGTTGTTGTTACTTTTTGTTGCAAACAAAACAGCGTCCGCGATGCAACAATGTATGGTTGGCGTGATAAAAAATAAGAGAAAATTGGGTGGAGTGAAGGTCGGTCTGCATCAAAAATTCTCATCTTCAATCTTGGCTGACGACGAAAATGATGAAGTTATGGAGGGACATGCACATGCAAATACTTCATAGACAGATGAAGATACGATCCGCAACAAAAACAACTTTTATTACGAGGTGACTTGTAACTTTGTCTATGATGATGACTTGAGAGGGAACTTGTAATAACGAAATCGCAGATTCATACTAGTAAAAAAGGTATTTGACATGGTTTTTCATATTTTCATTAAAGTTATGAATATGAGATGGTTTGTCTAGACAATAATTATCATATTCAATCACTCCCCTTGCTTTTGGCGTCACATAAACATGATACTGTGAGTGTTATCGATGGATTTAAAAACAAAACATTATTGCTTGAACCATTTTGCTGCAATCATTTAAAAGGTTTCTCCTTTTTATGATGAATTTTGATAATTTATTGAATGAAATAAAAATATAGTTGATCATTATAGACGTGGGGTTGCAAAACTTTGACAGAATTTTAGAAGCATAGCAAGTGATCCATAGCGAATAATTGAAGGCTACAATTATTAAAAATGTACGCACGGTTAAAAAATAAATTGAATATATTTTTACTCAATCAAAAAACACTCACCATTTTCTTCATTGCAAAATTGATCAAAAATAAATGCCTACTTTTTTCAACAAAATGGATTTGTTGAGTTGTAACTGAAAATATGATTTCATATTTTTTCTTGAATTACAACTTGTAACAATGTACACATGGTTTTTATTGCGAAACGCTGTTACAACGAAAAAATAAGCAGACTACACAATCCTTTCTTTGTCTATTACCCTTGCTTTAATGCAAAATTCTATTTAATTATTATTTTATTATGATGTATAATGTAATAAAAAATAGTAGAATTAATTTCGAATTAAATGTACGGGTGTATTCGAAAGTAGGAAAACAAAGCAAACTTCTATTAACTGTGTAGTCACGTTTTCTTCTTTTGTTCACAGTCCGCTGTTCTCATTTTTGCTATTTAAACATTCTCTGTTACTAGTACCATATATCGTATTTATATTGCTGTTTGGGATAAATGTAATGATAGCAAAGTGAATGTTCACAATTTTCAAGATTATATACGATAACCCTTTTGTTGATGCGTTAGCGCTGCGTTACAAATATGTTTACCACGCTTGAGAATTCTTCTCACACTCGCGGAAAGTCTGAGATTTTTACTAACGCTGTTACATTAAGAGAATGCTTCATCGATAATGATTTGCATTTTGTGATACAGTGAAGTGGATACAGTATTTATTAACACCAGACATAATCTCTTAGAATTTTCCCTTTTTCTCTGTGTGTATACTACAGTTTGGCAAATATAATGTCTGCTTTTACATCATCTTGATTTTTTTCAAATGGTAATTTTCTGCTAGAAAAGGGCGGAGGAATAAACGGCAATCTCTACGTAGCCAAAAAAAGTCACAGATTTTCAACTGCCAAAGATAGTTTTCTCATAACCATGATGTGTACACTGACGTTGAGATAGAGATTGTTGAAAGGTGTAAATTAGGAGGACGATCGAAAGTGTTAAACTGCGTAGTAAAGTGCAAGGAGAGTACGTGTCTAATCTTACGATAAAGTCATTAGTGATCAGACGATTTTTGGAAAAAACACTCAAGAAATCGCTTAGCATATATTCAAACGCTAATTAAGAAATCTTTCCTGGAAGCGGTTCAAAAGGCAATAAAGAGGTTTCGTTAAATCAGGAATGTTTACAAAGTTACTTTTGATTACGATTTAAGATCAATAACCCAATACTAGTAAAGATGTGGGGTTCTTTATTGACTTGGCACCTTTCTTTATATTTTTGTTTTAATATGAGAGCGAATGACAGGAAAGCAGAAATTGTTTATATTTACGTAATGCAATTTAAATCGCATAAATGCATCCAGAGTCTTATCATATTTTAACCAACCATCACTCCATAACTCAATGCTGGCTTTCCCTTTCCCAAAGTCCAATCCATAGTAAATCTGCGCGTTTTTATCAATGAAATACCAATGCAGAGTTTGAGTAATAATCAAGAAGATGCAATAATGATGTTGACGACCTATCCCATTTGGGATAAAGAAAATGATTTTGTTGTCGTAAATAATAACAGGAAGAGAATATTTTAAGACGAGAATTATGGTAAACTTTTTTGTCAATGTTTTTGCTTTATGTTTATGTCATTGAGCTTACAACGTATTCCACTTAAAAATTACCAATTTCAATTATATGTTTATTTTTAAAGCAATGTACTTTTATTAAAATAATCTGCTGGAAACTGAAGTGATATATTTTCCAGACATAGTTTTTTGCCAAGTAAGCAAAACCACTTCATTCTTTCATCCAATAATGTATCTAACCAGCTTGTCTGTATGAATGACGCTCTTCTGTAAAAATCCTCTTCTAAATATCAGGAAAAATACATTACGCTGAGTATTTTATTTTATGCTGCGTTGGCGGTTTTTCTCGGTTATTTTTTGTACTCGACAGAATAAGAGATTGAATCCACCTCCCTCATCTTCCTGATAAAATTCTAGATAAATGAGCAAAAAGGTTTTATTTGCAACGAAACAGAATCCACGTAGGTAGGTTCTCATTCATCTAGGTAGTCCTTATTATTTACGCTATCAGTGATGGCAACTGGCAACAAATCGGTCATTACCACTACTACTGTTTGAGTAGGGAAAGCAAAAGAGAGGAGAGGAGCGGTGCCAGAAAATGAAGCTTTTTAATACCATCTCAGGCATCATCATTTCAATCTCATCGTCATTCTCTTGGTTTGGTTGTTCTCTCGGCTGCTGATACTTTATACAAACAAGCAATATTGCTCATTTTTACTGCATCGCAATGAATTTGAAAAATAGCATATACCCACGAAAGCTCTTTCCTTCTTTGGCTCTCTGTCTATCTCTCTTTGTGCGGTATTCCTATTGGCAATTGGGATCGTAAATAAAGAGAAGACACACACATGGGCTATATGAATAGAGAAGAAAAAGATATTTTGCCGCAGTGAAGCAGAGCCATATTAATGCAAAAACACTTCAATAAAATATCGCTTTTGCTTTACAAAAGGAATGGCCAATCAAGCAAGTTTATAGCGGATTTTTATGGAGTTAAATGTATAAAAAACACGTAAGGCAAAACATTGTCGCTCATTGTTCTCTCTGGTTATGGTATACTTATGCTGATTCGATGTGATGCCTCTGATCGTGATTGATTGTGATGACGATGATGGAGAATCAATTTAGTGGTTACATTATTATTGTGCATTCATCTTTTATTAACAAGTCCGTCCGCTTGAATCCCATTAGCTAGAGCTATGTGTGCACTCAGGGAATGTAATGTCTGTTCATTTGTTGTGGTTTTAGCTAAATTTCATTCATGTTTGCCCATGATGCTCTTCCTTTAATATCAACAACCTCATCAAGGTCTAATTTGTTTTAGTCGATTGGCGATGGGAAATGAGATGAGAATGGGATTTAAACTAATGGCGAGCAGGATATTTCAAAGTAATGAAACTTCTAATTCTTCTTTGGCAACACGACTTTGTTTAAGTTTTTACATTGTGTGAATATATAACAGTTTCTAATCTGAATGTAAATACCTAAGCGGTATTATGCTAAACAAATTGGCATACCCAATCTTGATAAGATGATACACCTTCCGCTAGTTCCGCCAAACACTTGATTTCAGATTCAGATGATTAATCAAAGGATTAATAAAAGCTGTTCATGTATAATTTCAGAATTAATTACAAAAAGCTGCAAAACATTACATAAGTGTACTTTGTACCCTTTAGCCTTGCAGTTAATTGGAATGCAACTGAAAGTTTATCCATTTTATCATTACAAATATTACAATTGTTTCACGATAAGGTGATTTCAAAAATTTGATGTAGAAACAGATTTCCCAGATGTATAAGATACGCCTTCTTAAACAAAACAAAGTATGTAGTAATAAAAATAAATGCAGTTGCAATTTTGCAGAGTGAAACAAAATAAAATTTAAGTGAACAAATGGTGCAAAAAGTTGTGTAAGCGGTTTAACAAATGAGAGGATATACCGCAGTTTTGTTATAACATGGAAATAATGCAGATTCCAAATATAATGTCTTTTGACTGAAATGCATTTAGGTATAACTAAAGATGCTTGTGGTACCACTCAACCCTAATATTTAAATGCAATTCATAAACAGCTTGGGATTAGGTTTTTACAAATTAGTTTGATATCCATTTTTGGCAAAATGCATGCAAAATAATTATACATTCTCTATCAACATTGATAAAAATCTTGCAAAGTTAAGGAAACGTCTGTAAATGGAATATTAAGAGCTATTGTTATTCTTTTTAGCAATCATGGTCAACAAGAGTACCGTCACTTTAAGATTTGTCACTCATGTGCAATTGTAATCTCTTTGATAAGATTATACCAATGATAAATGCAATGAAACTTTAATTGGCGATATGCAAATCAATTAACGACAGTGTGGTGTTTGTAACAATGGTAGTAAAAACAGCCAAAACTGACACGGGTTTGTGGATGACCTACAATCAAGGAAAAATAGTTTTTACCTTAATACCTATAATTAATGCACTGAGCAAGAAGCAAAGCAAAGGGACTAAATTTTAAAAATTAGGTAGGCTTTGGGTGTACGCTTGCTCTTTTCCCATCTGTTCATTTTAGAATTTCAAATAAGTACAATAGCAACCTCACTGCCCCATTGTAAAAACTGCAGCAATGTAATGATATTTAGAACAACGACTGTCGCAGACATCAATTCGGCATGATAGTAGCATTTTAATAGCTTTGTTTTTGCCAAAAGTGCGACAAGTTTTGAAAATTGTCCGCTAAATTGTATATCGTATCGTACCACTTCTTCACGAAGAGCCAAGTAATATCGCCGATGTAATCCTTAAGGTAGGTTTAGCTTCAAAGTTCTAAAGCCAGTATTTTTATTGTCATGGGTAGGTCCTACCTATATATTGTTGTTTTTGGTTAAATAGAAATTTTGTTCTTTAATTTCTCAATGCAATTAATAAGGCTTATGCTAATGCAAATGTTATGGTGAAAGGTAGCATTGAAAGTAATAATATGTACCTATATCATGTTACAAAGAATTTTGATACATTTCTACTACTTCTTAAGGTATTGAGGGTTTTAAAGCTGGTGCCATTTTTGTTATCCGGTTTTACTAACAAATTAATTTTGGAAAATAACTGAGGATGACGGGTGCAAACAAAAAATATTAACCTCGTTCGTCAAAGCATACTGCACAAAATAATGATACTGATAAATGAAAATATTTTTTCTATTATGCCTAAAATTCCCATTCAATTATTAAAAGATAAAGAGTTAAAATATGTCCTCACGGATTTGCTCGTAAGAAGTTGTCAATCAAAAATCTGCAACGGCTGTATCTGTTCAATCGTAAGCTTTTTATCAAGAACAGTATAATAATGAACAAACACTTCATTTTTATGTACCAGATTTTTTGCTATAAAAGTGCAAACCTTTAAATCGCAATGTATTCTTTGTAAAGAAACAGAGGATAACACAATCGAGAAGCTCAATTCCTTGAAAGTCATGCACCTTACCTTCCATGACAATTTTAATTGAGTAGCCTTTCTTTACAAAAAGTGTACAAAAAATCATATCATTGAAGATAGTGTGCCATGCCAAGTGTCAGTCAATTTATGCTGATGAACTTTGGACAGGAAAAAGGGTAGCAAAATGGTCTATAGCAAGCAGTATACAACTTAAATAGTAAGTAACTGCTGCCACTATGTTTGTAACTGTAGCTAAAGCTGGCAATGAACCGATGCACTAATTAAAGGCCAGCTGGGAAGAAACAAGATTAGATGAAAATAATTATCCTTTTTATTATTTTCCTTCAACTGTAAGCGCCTATACGCATAGAGCAGCTTATATTGATATAGCTTTTACGTTAGAACTTGAATTCCTTTTCGTTTTTGATAAACATTAAAAATTGTGCATGAGTGACTGACAATGAGTAGTCAGTAAAGGGTTCCCTCTCGTGCCAACTTCAAGTATATTTCTAGTCAAGGAAGAGCTCTACCACTTCCCTGTGTGCTTTTAATCTGTGTGAGTCAGGAAAAAACTAGGAAGAAGAAGCTCACCTTGTTATTTGAGCAAAAATACATGCTTATATTATGTAAGATTTTGAAATGTATTGCTGGCTAAAAATTGAATGATTGATTGGCTAAGCTGATATAATGTTTCATATTGTGATAAAACTATTGTAATTCTATTGCACCAACCAACACCGGTTTAAAAGCAACCGTGTAAAAAAGGACGATTAGGGAAATTTTTTATTTAAGAAATTTCACCTTGTAAAGTTCATTTATCTTGACCAGACCGCTAAATATGATGAACTTCGGGAATTTTCTTTAAAACATTATGCATATCAACAAGAGTTCTTAACGTCTTATCCTAATTTTCCAAGGAATCGTCCCAGGATGTGAGCATGTTCATGATTATGATACTGCTCATGCAAATATTAAAAATACCTATACATAAAGCTGCTTATGGATATTTTTATTTAAGAAATTTCACCTTGTAAAGTTCATTTATCTTGACCAGACCGCTAAATATGATGAACTTCGAGAATTTTCTTTAAAACATTATGCATATCAACAAGAGTTCTTAACGTCTTATCCTAATTTTCCAAGGAATCGTCCCAGGATGTAAGCATGTTCATGATTATGATACTGCTCATGCAAATATTAAAAATACCTATACATAAAGCTGCTTATGGATACCCAGAGATTGCAAGCTTGTGACAAGTGGAACGGATGTTGATTTTGATTGATGCTTGTACGATGGTGGCATTAAATAATAAAAACATTGCACCTGCTTAATCTAATTGATAATGAATGAGACGATACAACATCAGCACTTCCCCTTGCAATTATTTGTTTGCTGTAGATTCAAAAAAGCCACATTTCGTATAAGAGTGAAGATGAATTTTAAAGAAATCATTAGCTCCCCAAACATTTTAAATCTGAAAAATGAGCATACAATAGAATTGGGCTCATTCTACAGTGAAATGCAGAAAATTGCATTGAATGCATGAACTGCAGGGGGTAATTTTCTTAATATTTTAATAATTTACGAAAAAGTTGGAAATCCCTGTTCAATCTAAAGTTCATTTTTGGTGCCAATAGACAAGAAAAGATGAATTGCATTGCACTTTAACATTAACAAGTACTATTTTAAAACTTTTAACAAGTGCTATTTTAAGATATTTGGAGTTCATGAAGGTTAGGATCATGTCATGTTTCCAAAACTTTGTTTCTGTTTCTTCGACCGATTATAATAATTATGTTAATCAGATGTTTGCATGCTAGATTTAATGAGACCAGACCTTTCATTCCTTTTTATATTATCGGAACCTTTCCACAATATAATTACAGAAGTTTGGCATCCGTAGACGGTTGGGTGGAGGCCGTTGGGAACGAATAGACTATTACATTACGTCAGAACATGGTACAATGAAATTTTAAATGGAAACTAAATGGGAAAAATCTACTAAATCTTAACATTTTACTTCTTTTCTTGTTTAAAAAATCAAAATGTAAAAAGTATAACGTTATATGCCAATTCACAATGTCTTACGATAAAATTTCAGCTAATTTTATGAGCAAAATCGTAATAAAAATAAGACCTGATTTAATTTAGCAGTTTAAACAAAATTATACAACATTGTTACTTCTAAGTTGAGTTTGCTAATAGTTTTAGTTTTAGAAAGAAGATTTTAACAAGATTATCCCCCACCCGTTTCGAATACTTAAACTTTGCTTTGCAAGCCCTATAATTTTAATTTGCTGCAGTTGCATTTCATACTTTTACAAAGCAGCAGTGCATATGTCTCGAATTTTGCGAAAGTTGATATGCACCACCATATAAAAAGTACTAAAATTAATCAAGTTTTAAACTACTGTTGCTGCATACAAATCTTTAACCAAACTCTGATCATATACTAGTCTACTGCTTACAGTAGCAAAAAATAATTATCCTTCTTTGCAACTTTGTATCGAGATTATATTCCTCCCGTACGTGATTGATAATATCAAAGACAATGTTTTTCTCGCGTATTAACTGATTATAAAACTTTAGAATTCAGTTTGAGTTTTAAAAATCTTGATTTTATTACCCATGTGATACCATCTATTGCATTGTAGTCATTGTTTTAAAAAAGGTTTTAAAGTTGAAAATAATGTTCGCAGTGCAACTGCACCGATGCATATTACTTGTTTAGCTGTTTTATATAAAGCTGTAATTAAACTTGGTGATTACTGATTATCATATCGTACTATACCGACGAATAATCTTAAGAACTGAGAAAATAAAGTTGTATAAATTCTAGAATTAACATGATCTCTATTTCCAGAGGTATTTTTGCAGGACTATCAATTTTTGCAAACTAGACTTTAGCTATTATATCGCTTAACTAGTTTTAAAAAGAAAATAACAAATTAATTAACTAAAATCTGCTAATAGGTATAAATTGGAAATGTTGGGACTGTAGGACTGCATGGCAAGCAATATTAACGTAAAATGTTGATAAGGACGGTGATAGTATCAGTGTTTGAGTTTGCTAGAACTAGATTCAACTCGCAAATTTGTTTCTGAACATGAAGTTTATAAACTTTGTTTATAGGTTGGCGATTATTTTATACTATGAAACTTTTTGTTATATAAACGATGATCATCATCTTGGCTTCAAACCTGCCAGAGAAAGCAACAGATGCTGTGATGATAGTGAGTAGTTAAATCAAATCAAACATTGCTGACCTATCATATTTTCTACTCAAATCACATCAAAGAAAGAATTTCTGGATAAAGAATTTAAAAGTCGAATGTTTTACGTCAAACTTATTCGATTATTTTCAGGTAGAAAAGGGCTAATGAGAATAGAAAAAAATTGTTTTTGTTCGACGTTTTGTTGTTTGATTTCATTATGTCAAACATACAATATGTTAAAATAACTACATAGATAGAACGAATCCAAAGAAGAATTTAAACTCATTTCCTTTTCAAAGAGGAAAAAATCCTTTTACGTCACAACAGGGCAAAGAGAGCACACCTGCTGAAATAATTAAACTGGTCATCATCAAGCATCATTTACTGATACACGCTAATCAAGATAAGGAAACACAAGAAAAATATTCTAAAAGCAAACAACTCAGATTTGAGACGGAGGAAAAGGAAAGGAACATCTAATGAAGGTCTTTTCATACAATTTTCATGTGGTTGATGGTTTTTCTAAGTGTATTACGGCGATGAGATATTATGTTCATATTTTAAGAATCTACTGCTATCTAG
Source organism: Lepidocyrtus fimetarius (assembly GCA_036507315.1). Lineage (NCBI taxonomy): Eukaryota > Metazoa > Arthropoda > Collembola > Entomobryomorpha > Entomobryidae > Lepidocyrtus > Lepidocyrtus fimetarius. Next base: position 22,818 of record JAANSO010000449.1, read on the forward strand.
ACTACAATACAAAGTTTAACTACAATACATAATAAAACAGATTTTCTTCGACATCATCACCGAATGAAATGTAGAAGATCGAGTTTGCTTAGGGCTTGATTAAAAATTTTCCTTTTTGTTTCCTCTTGTTTTTTATTTTACATACCAGTGCTGTTTTAACCTGAACGGTAGGATAAAGTGAAAGATAATGCGGGGCTTTAAAACAGCGATGTGGTCTTAGGGTGCTATTTGTATGAATTTGCATACTCACATTTACATGTGCAATGGTATGATATTTAGATATCTTCAGTACTGCTCATATGAGCAAGCAACAATTGTTTCGGAGAAAAAAGTAGTTTTTCTTCAACTTACTATACTTTGTAAGACAAAGCATTTCACCTCAATAAGAATAATCTTATGCAAAAAAGAATGACCAAGAGAAATTGGCTTTTCATTTTTCACTCTTTTTATTAACTTTTTAGTTCAACACCAGCAACTATGCCTGTCCCGATTGGCAGTTGACAAGCTTAACTGCCTATATCATCGTGATGATCGTAATCATTATCAAATCGATGCTACAACTTTGTTTAAAAATACCGTTAAAGTACAAAAACGTATGCTTAATCACTGTCCTCATCTCTTGTTTGCGTTATAAATAATAAAATACCAGCAACTTTGTTCGTTACGCCCTTCTCCAATAAGTTTGGCTTAAAATTCAATGCCATTTAGGTATTCATAGAGTTTCACTGTTAATTTGAAGGACATTTGAGCATTTAATACATTCATTTTTAATTATTATCGTTTCTTGTTTGGACATGTGAATTAAGATCAATACCCGGCCGGTAAATAGCCACTTTGTCGTTGACGTTTAATTACAGTATTTCAGCCAAACGGAATAACGCCTGGAATTAAAAAACAACATTAGGATTTGTTAATGGACAAAATATAATTGTGTTGTTCCTTCAGTTTTCAGTACTGTTTCTGACTGTATTAAAGCGTTTAGAAATCAATTTTGAATCTTGTAGAGTTTTTAGGGCATGTTTTATACTATATGATTTGAAAACAAACCTACAATGCGACATATACCACTCTAGTTCTTCTTTCAGCATTATAATACTATAATTATTTTGCCTATACGTTCTATATTTATATATATCGCTTGTCTTCAGTCCCGATGATAGCAGTTCATTATTATGAATAGATAGCTGTACTTGTTTGGCGTCTTGATGTCGCGCATTTATTACATAATGGAGGTCGGGAAAAGGGAGATTGGCGATGGAGCCATTAGTATAAATATTATTCGTAACTTCTTATCCATCTCTCTCTGTTGCTTTACTTGTGCACATCTCTCTCCATATAAAATTTTATTTGGTAGTGGTATGGCAATGATGATGATAAAAACAACCTTTACGAAAAGAGTTCAATTTCAGAGTAAAAGTGGTTCAATGGATTTTTGTTAGGATTATAGCTTTGACTGCACTGCTGCTGTGATGCAAAATGCGAAGCGACTTAATTTGCAAGAAAAGATGGATGAACGAATGCCTTCTCAGCATAAAAA
>JAANSO010000450.1:0-32676 GCA_036507315.1 Lepidocyrtus fimetarius
AATGAGCCCGTTTCGTAATTTCCAATCGTCTAAAAATAAATGATAAAACAAATATAATTTAAAGTGTTTAGGCTCAGTTAGTCTTAAAAGTTGCAATAACTTACCTTGCACGGCTAGATCGAACTGTTCCCAGCTAGGAGCAGGTCCACAAGGTCCGTAAAACTCTTTCCATAATCGCTCCAGTTGAGAGACTTCGGCTTTTTTGGAGGCTTTTACTTCCAAAGCATTCAGTCCTTTCACATCAAAAATAATTTTAACCGCCATTAATAATAATTACAAATCATCTTAAAAATAAATTACCTTCTGAAGAATGCGGAAAATACATCCAGTATTTTGGAGGCTCCTCAGCCAAGCCATTGGGATGCTGCTCCAAATTAAACTTCCCTTCAGAGTCCAACTTTTTAATCAGACTTGCCAAGAGTCCAATTGCTGGAGGCTTTGGAATAGGTTTACGATCCAGTTGATTGTGACGAGACTTGAATGCGTCTAAATTAGTTAGAAAGGTGTACAAATTGCAAAATATATTGAAATCTTGTTTTAAATTACCATTCAATGCCGAATTCACCCATTCCACAGTTGGAACAGAACTTTTAAAGAATTCTGGTTGGGCTCCAGATTTGGCATTGTCTGCAATTTTAGAAAAAAATAGTTTTGAAGTGCATTTCAGGGAAGTTTTATAGCTACTCCACCAAATTGGTTCTCTGTGGAATTTTACCTTCGGCTGCAGTCGGATTCTTCATTGGTTTACGAGATTTTCTCGAAACCTTTCCTTTTTCTTGTTTTTTCTTCATAAAAGTCTCGAACAGTTCTTCTGCCTTGGGATCAACTTTGTTGATAATTTTCGTAAGGCATCCGTCTACAGTTGTACAAGACGATTTAATTATGTAATCAACTAATTATACAGTAAACTATTTTTAAAAAAATACGCAAAATGATTATTTTAACTATTCCGTTTACCCAAATTATTCTCTCCTATTCCTTCCTTGTTTTGTTTCTCCATTTGGACTATTTCCGGTTTGGGTTGAAATGAAATTGAAGTCAACAGCTATCTCCTAAAAAGGTTGCTCCAAGACAAGCAGCTTTTAAGAGACTGAAGTAAGTTCGTTTACTTGCACAATCGGCTTTTCCATTCTTGTGAAGATAAAGATGCTTCAGTCGCTTTAACTTTCTTGCAAAGCACAGAGTTCAATTTTCTTATCAAATTGCAATTACGTCAGCATTCCACTCTGACGGAGCATCGTTGCATTATTATTTGTCATCAACTGAACATTTTACCGGAGAATGAACTCTTTTGAACGACTCGTTTTCTACTCGAGATAATGAACACTTCCAATCAACAGTTTCGTTTTCAAACATTTAATAGGATCAAATTACGTAACTACGTTTTATGCTAAAAAATGTGCAGAAATATGCTATGTAAAAACATGCAGAAAACCAGGAGAAGGATACTACCCAATCTTAAAATGTAAATGCATGTCGGCGGTAATGGGGTAATATGAAAATGCAAATCTTACTGTAGAATGCTTCAACCGTGGATGATCAAAATTTGCCCAATATTGGAAAGAAATACAAAGAAATTAAAGAACTGGACATTCTAAGATTCTAATTTTGAATAGCAGTTTTAATCATTGCACAAGATTAATTCATTTGTAGCTTCAAAGCCTGCATTGAGCATCCAAGTGCAAACATGTAAAAATCCTTATTTAAAGGCAAACTCTACGACCATGACAAATTTCTGAATAATTCCAGAACTTGTAATTAGTACCCCGTCATCATTTCATTGCTTTAAACTCAACAGAGCTGAAATACATTTTTCCATGCTACAATTATTAATTTTGCAAAACTTGTCATTCAAGTGCGTTGTCATTCTTATCTATTAATTGCTTCTCGGTGTTAAGCAATTTACCATGTCTTTTGTAACTTCCAAGACCCAAAAATTCAAAGAAAAGGTACATTTTGAAGGATATGCTTACAATTTCAGAAGGACTTTGTCCTCCGGTGACAAATTTTGGGAGTGCGAGAAAACCCGAAATTTAAAATGCCGAGGTCGTCTTGTAACCAGTGGAAGCCAAGCCCGTCAAATAGGAATCCACCTCCACCCTTCCGATCTTGTGTCCAATAAAGAAAGTTAAAGTTAATAATTTTTCATTAAATATCGAATTGAAAACTTAGGTTTAGGTTAAGCTTATTCAAACTTCCATTCGGGAAGCAGTTGAGTCAACAAGAGCCACCCCGGAAGAAATTGTCACGGCGGCAACCGCCAGCGTTCCAGATTCCATCGCAGCTCAACTTCCTTCCAAGAGCAGTATGCACCAGATGGTGAAAAACGTCAGGAAAAAAATGAATTTTCAACCTCCGGAAAATTCTGACTTGAGTGGGTCGCGGTTTCCAATGAACTCCCAGTTTTTAAAACGTGGAGAGCAATTTCTGAAATGGGACAGTTGGCCAGATCAAAGCAGAATTTTACTTTTTTGTACAAATAAAAGCCTTGAGATTTTATCCCAAACGAAAACGTGGTACATGGAGGGAATACCCGCAACCCCGCTATTTCCTTTCTACCAATTATACAAAATTTGTAAACAATCCCAGTTGACGTATTTAAACGTGTTAAAAAAAGTTGAAACAACTTCAAATTGGACTGAATCCTGATAAGGTTTTAATTGATTTACCTCGCTGGCGTAAACGCTGTTCGTAATGCTTTTCCTGGATTGCAAACTTCTTCACTTCCTCCCATCCGAAGCCAGAATGTTTTCTCAAAAACAATAAAAATTAATGATAATCTTCACATTCGTGAGATGAGTGCTTGGTTTGTCCCATTTATAAAATTGGTGGATTGTGCAATATGATTGAAGAATGCTGCAAAGAATGCTTTTAATGGACATGCTGGTTTTCAGAAAACAAAGTACAATTAACCAGAATAAATAATTAATCACACTTTCAAAATAATATTTTCATTGCTTTCAGTTTATTCAATGAGAAAATTCATCCATCCTCCTCAGAAACAACCGCTGCTACTGCCACTGCCACTTCCACATCGTTTTTCAACACAAACTTTCCTCGTGACCCGATGGACCCCGTCACAATCATCACCTTCTTCGACCGAACCCCGAAAGCTCTGCATCAGCAACTCAGCACCCCCGAACTGCACGAAAAGATGCTCGCGGACTTCCAAGAGTGACGGAATGAGAATCTCTCTGAAAGAGAAAGCGCCACAAGGGCACTCATCGCCGGCTTTTCGTTTTTAATCGAAAAACTGGAGAAAGTGTACCGCACGGAACAACTCCAAAACAAAGCGGTGGAAGGCATGTCCATGACTTTCTTTCTTGTCATCAACGACCGAGTTTACTTTCGGCTTTGACAACCTCGTCTTTGGGGTTGAGGACGATTCCAAGGAATGCGTTAGATTGGAAACTGACCAAAATCTCCCGGAGGAGGATGATTATTACGTTGTGGAGTTCTTCACGAATGAGGATTCTTCTACTTTGGTCATCATAAACAAAGAGTTGGCGACTGTGTTCAATAGTGGTCTGTGCAAAGAGTTGTTTTTGAATGAAGAGCCGACTTCAAACAAAGCTCGAAAGTTTTTTGAGCTTCTCAAGAAAAAGAATCAAACAGGAATTAGAGGGAAGCCCCAAGGAATCATCATACTTTTCGTCCCCTTCATTTCAATGTTGGGGCGAAATCTCTACGATTGCGCAAATCTGGACAGTTTCACTCCCCCAGGGGGAATAACTGGGGGGTTGTACTTCTCCCGGACTTTGGACGATGACTGGTGGGTAGGATCGGAAGGAATTCAACGGAACTTTCAATACGTGGGTCCGCCGCCTTTTCCTGCGGCATCCGCCACGGCTGCTGTGGATGGCCGGGAGCCATCCCCTGATGTGGCCAGGTCTTCTTTGAAGGAGCTTATGGATAAGAACGGGACCATGTTAAGAGCTATTTTTAAACAAAATGGGAAAAAGAAACAGGAAGAAGAAAAGAACGAAAGTGAGTAAATTTGCAGGGCGTTAACTTTTTTCTTCACTGAAGCATTTATTTTTATATTTTAGGCCGGCCGAAACGGAAAGTAGGACAGAAGAAAGGGAACTGAACCCCTGGAGAAAAATTCCTATCCTGTGAAGTTTTAAGGGTCATGTTGTTTTAAAAATCGTAGTAAAATTGTAGTGGAAACCCTCCTATTGTAAATAGAAATGCAATTCATGCCGTTGATTAAACCTTGTTTTATTAATGTAATATGCCAGCATTATTAACATAGCTAGTGTGAAAGTTTCATGATAAAATGACTTATGCTGATGAAACAATGTAACAAAATATTAAATGGAGTGACAATAAATTGACGAAAGTAAAAACAAAATTGACAAAATCCATTCTCTGTTATTTATAAAAACTGTTTTCGCACTTTAACGAATAACAACCGAACAAACTTAAATTACAAAACAATAAGAAAAACAGTTAAAAATCAAAGCATATTACGAACTAAAACTGATTCACTTCTAAACAATTAAATGTAGATTAAATTGATAAATTTTACGTAGCAAATGAACCGATTTAATTCCTTGACCCCGGTGTGCTCCGTTCCGAACCAATTCTTCAATTTTCCCAAATTTCCTTCCATGACTTGAAGTGCCTCTTCGTATTTACCAAGACTGCAAAGCAATTGCCCCAAATTGTAACAAATCGCTAAGAACAACTCCGAATCTTCAGTCCAAACTGGAAAAAGCAACTCAAGGGCGTCATCCAATTGACTTATGGCCCTCTCTGCATCACCTGTTTGGAGGTGGACATTCGAAATGTAAGTTTTTAACCTTGCAAGCTCCTTCGAATTCTGAGCTTCCTCCTCGCCCGTGTAGTAAACTTCTGCAGCTCTTTGAAAAATCTTCAACGCAACTTCATTCTGTCCAATTTCCAGCAAACCAAGTCCAAAATTAGTCTCCGCCAAGACTGCTTCTGGATGGGTCTCTCCCAGAATGAGCTTCTTTTTAGAAACCACTTCCATTTGGAGCCCCAGAGATTCTTCAATTTCTCCAGTTAGACGCAACGCGCCAGCAAGGTCTGTTTTAACCGCTAAAATAAACCCCACGTCTTCTTTAAAGTACTCTTTCACCTTTCGAAGGAGATTTTTTAACTCCAAAATGGACTTGTTTGGGTGACCTTGACGCGTATAAACCTGAGCTAAGTAAAATTGAACTCTGCAATAATTACGATGATTGTCTCCGACTGTCTCAGACAAAATCTCGAGAGCTTTCTCTCCAAATCGAACTCCTTCATCGTACTTCCCCACCATCATCATTTCCCATAAGCAGTCACCAACCTGGTCTGATTTCTCCTTGCTGAGGTCTTCATTTTCCCAAATATGATTAAAGATCGCTAAAATATGGGAAACTTTGTCTTTAGAACTTTCACTGTCCATTATCATTTGAAGGGTCGTCTCCAAAGCTTTCTTTTCATCTCCATTGTCCCGCAAATGCAACCTTGTAATTTCTTGAATCATCGGATGAACATTGAAGACACCTTCACTTTCACTCAACACTAAATGATACTGCTGGAGAATTTCAAGGGCTGCTTTATCCGATCCACAATCTGAATATTCTTGAAAAATTGTCTGTTTGATATTGGAATTTAGGTAAGCAGCGGAGTCCAAAATGAAGAGGGCCATTTCTCCGATGTGATCCGGTTGTGATTTTAATATTTTTGTCGTGGAAATCTGCAATGTTTTGTTAACCGCAGACTTGATAACCACTTCAAGGTTTTTTTCTACTTTAGATTTCCGCTTTGCCTTTCTCTCGTTCTTTGCAAGTTCTTTTAAATAATCAGAAATTGAGAAGGAATTTACAAAAGTTTTCTGAGTTTTAATGTAGGACACTGCAAGTTGGAGAGCTAATGGCACACAGCGTAGCTTTTTTATTAATTTTATGGCATCTTTCTGAGCTTGCGAGCTGCCTTTGTTAAACTTGGAATCAAGTTTTAATCCATTCTTGATTATATCCAGATATTCCTCGTTATTTTCTTCAAGTTGCCTTATCTTCTCACTGTTCAAGGTTTTCACGGCTTCAATTAGCTGTTTAGAGAGGTCTCGATCAAAATCTGTAGCAGATTCCGATGATGAAGAACGTTCTGAATCATTTCCACTTGCAGAAGCTAGTTTTTCTTTGTCCGATGACAAACTTTCGGCAAATCGCAATTGATTTCCGATATCAATCCTTTCGAGCTCCACAAGGGGAATGGGAGAAGCTATTGGAGTTAAAACTGGCATTTCATCTTCTGAGTTAGTTCCAGAACCTTCAAAATGATTTTCCTCCAAGTTAATCGCGTTTAATCTACTTTTGCGAGACGCCCCAAACGAAAGGAAGGTTTTCTCGAGCTCCGCCAAACATTCAAGGTTTTCCTTCAAAGATTGCTTTAGTTTGTGTAGCTTTGAAGTTGCTAAAATAAATAGAGAGTAATTAAAACTCTTAAAAATAAAAAATTTAAACTTTAATTTGTTCTTACTAGCTACAATTCCTTGTCGGATAAAAACTCCTTCCAAGCCTTGACCTGCTTCGTTTGGAACATCCAACTTTGCCACATTAGAAATTCCTTGGATTTGCATAATGTTTAAATCTGTCACTTCCTCCAATTTCTTCAGTTCCCAGGAAAACCTTGTTTCCAGTTTTTGACAACTTTTCACGAGCTTTGTCCAGACATTGACTGGCTTTCCTGGCAAATGCTAAGTTGGATTTACAAGTTGCACAAAAAACCAAATTGAAAATAACTCCGGAAGATTCGTTTTGACGTAAAAACTCGGAAAAGTCCCCGTTCATCAAAAGACAGTGAAAGTCTTCAAGACTCGAGTCAGTTCCAATCGCTTCATCATTGGAGCTCGTTGCTGGAGGGATTTCCTTTCGGCAAATCAGACATTCTTCTATTTCAACTTCATTTCCATTCGACTCTTCCATCTTTTTACTCTTTCGTCTTTGGAAAATGATCTGTTGATAAGAATCTTGATAAGCTTCAACATAAATCTGAAGAACTCGTGTGTGGCTTAATCAATAGTTAAAAGGATTTGATGCTCGAATGCGCTTTTAAATAAACGTGGGACAGGATATATTTGTACTGAGAATACTTGATTAGTGTGGAGTTTACTAAACACATGAATATCAAAAAATACATTACGGGAATGTACGCATAACACCGTCAAAATGCGCACAGTCCATCCCCAACAAAATCGTAAATTAAGATTGCGGGTTAACTCACGTCTGGAAGAGTCTGAAAACTAACTTTCTAGTTTTGCAATACATAAGCCAAAAGAGTTAACAGTACTTTTGCCCTAGTCATCAGCTAATTTGTTTCATTACTATTCCATGTCTTTGCAGGGATTAAGTTTGACAAACAGTAAAAAACGAAGAATATTCCTGTAACAAAGGCAAACCATCTCAGCTTGTGGAGCAGATGCCAAGTCCAGCTTTAGCAGGAAAGCAAATGTCTGTTACATTAAAAGATAATATTTACTGCAGAAATAAAATAGAAACGAGATCTCCCTTACAAAGCTTTGCAGATATTCAATTTGCTTTTAATTATGAAATCTTTACTGCCCCACTGGAGAGGTGAAAGAATTTTATGAAAGCTAATTTTGCAGCATTTATTTGTAGCCTAAGTCTAAAGAGAGCAACTAAGAGGAAAGTATTTCATTGAGGTGACTAATCTGAGATTAGTTTTGATATTGATAATTTCCTTTTATCAGGTCAAAAAAATGAATTTGTCTCTTGAAAGAGCTTAATCGGGATTGTTTTGTATTACATTGTCCCATAACTTTCATTAAAACTAGAATGATGTAGCAATCCAAACTGATAAAAAGCCTTGTTACTTCAAAATAACCTTGAACTGCAAGAATGGCTTAAATAAGAAAATGTCACAAATCGTGAAATTGTTCTTGTGATAATGGATTTCATTCACAATTTTGGTAAGGAAATTGCGCAGACGAAAAAGAAAAGCATGCGTTGCTTTAAATATGTTAGTTGGTTCCATACCAGCCTTTATCGACTATGAAAAATGCAGTGGAAGTGACACGAAGCCGTTTTGTTAGAATGACGCAGTTCTAATAAACAAAGTTTGTAATTTTACAGTTCACTTTAAAACGGGTAAGCTCAACTTTACTTGTAAAGAACAACAAGAACCTCAACAGTACTTTCCTTGTATTGTCGCCTTCGTCTCCGTCTTATCCACAAAAAAGTTGCTATATCAGCGTTTATTTTAAAGCTACTCTGTCATATAGGAATAGAAGTGTAGAGAAAATTCTTGAATTCATATTAAGAGACTGTGGCTTCATGGCCTGTATATCGTCAACAGTACAATATATGGAATGGTATTTGGGATTTGCCATATGTTTTTGCAACATTGCTGACATCAGCATTTCACTTTTCTGTCAATCAAGCAGGAAAGCAGTTTTTATTTACTCATTGAAAACTTTTGTTTGATTGAAATCATTGATTAAAAATAAAGTTGATTTAAAATGGAAAAGGAGCTTTTTAAGCTTTTTAAACTCGCGAAGAAAGGAAGGAACAAGCTGGAATTAAAAACCGAAGGGAAATGTTTTTTGTGCATTAACCACTCCGTTTTTAATTACATGGACCCAACGCCAACCCCAAAACAGGAAATATCCCTTCTTGAGGAACTCCCCTTTTCACTCAACGAGCTGTGCTTCCTTTTAAATTTCCGCATTGAGGATTTGTGGAGGAAAATTACCCCAAACGACAGGCCGTTGCTGGCCATTCCAATGGTTAAAGCTTGGGTTTGTGGGAGCTGCAAAGGATTCACCGTTTTGGTTGTGAAAGCTTTAAGAAACTCCCCGGAATTCGATGTCAGAGTTACCCAAATTTTACAAAGTTTCCACCTGGAAAAGAAATTTCAGGAGATGAGGTTGGCATATGGAAGCAATGTTCCAGGTAAATAAGTTAATTAACTGATTAAAATTCAGAATTTAGATTAACTTTTTTAATTAGCTTTTGTTTTAATTGCTGATTTCTATTATATATTTCAGATTGCAGCAAAAATCTAGCACAGCAAAACGAGGAAAAGGAAAGCCAAAGTGATAAGGCTCCAACTCCACTGACTGCGCCGCTACGTGTTGGAAGATCCAGGATCGCCCGAAAGCCTAAAAAAGTAAAAGTGTAAAGAAAGTTATACAAAATGACTGGATTCTTAACTTTGGAGCTAACAAGTGATTTGACAGAGGAACTCTTCTCAAATTTCTGAACTTTAAAATCTTAATTAATTCCTGTTTTAATTTCAAAACATTTCGGTTTGATGCATTTTAAGAAGACGCACAAAAAAGACAATGGACAGTAATGTATAACAAATTCACATTTAATGATCAAATAAATTTGTTTATTCCCAATTTTATGGAAACTGTTGTGATTGTAGATATGGAAATGTGGCACAGGATAATAAAATCATTCAATATTTGCATAAAGAGGCTATTAATAGCTTTCCATGAGAGGAGGATTGCGTAATATTGCAATTTTTACAAAATATTAAAAATCATATCCGCATTCGTATTTTTTTACTTAACGTAGCAATTTAATACACTTTTGTTGCATTCGTGATATTTTTGATTCGAGATGTATGAAAGGGATGATTGCGAATTAAAATGAAAATCTAACCAGAGCGTGACTCAAATGCATTTTATGATTGCCCTGCGTAAGACTTTTATTTTGAATAAAATTTTGCTCAGGCACAAGACGTAATAGTTTTTCATGATATTCTCCAGAGCTTTATCTTGCCAAATCTCTAGTTGTTCTAGTTTGACCTTAAACATAAAAACAGAAATAAAAAGAGGGAGTATTGAAGCATACCCAGCATAAGGAATGTAAAGTTAAAGTGACTTTAATATTGTGATTTCAAATTCACTGCATTTTCTAGCAAGAGTCTATTTTATGTCAAAGGTCATTCATGTCAGAGAGTATGAGGTTAGACCACAAAAGTGTTTGTAAAATATGAAAAAGGACAATTTTACGTATGATTTCAGGAAGGAAAATATGATTTTATGGTTGCATTCATATTATGGATCAGGCGTTCATTTTAAGAGTTCTTATTATGAAGTCCGCATAAATAAAATTGAACATTTTTAACATTTTATTAATTATTTATTGAAGTAATTATTTATAAGTACAACAATGTCTAATATTCTCTAATTAGTTAAAGTTTATAAACAAAACATCATCAATCACCATATTAAGGGTTTTAAGCACTGAAGTATTCAAGTATACCTACATATTCCTATGGAATTTTGATAAATCTGTTTCAACAGAATAATTAGGAATGGTTTCAGTAACTCCGTAACTATTAATTATGTAATAGAAATTCCTTAATATTATTAATTCCTCAAAGTCAACACGAAATGCAATTTAATTTGTGGTTATTAATTGAAATAGACAACCAATTAATTTTAAAATACTTTAGAACCTCACAATCCAATTGATAAAGCTTATTTTTACATTATTCGCAAAACTACAATCTTTGCATGCATTTTAATATTAATTCACCTTATAATGGCTCATTACACTAAACTGGATTTAATCCTTTAATTTTAAACCTAATAAAACTCAATTACGTTTTATTTGCAATCTACAAGTCACTAAAAAGGTAATAAATGTTCACTTCACTTGTTATCTGTGGGCCTATCATAGGGCTTAGGCTTTCCAGTTTTTTTCTCTCGCTTTTCTGGCTGCTGGTTCCTTTGAGCAGTTCCAGAAGGTCCTTCTCCATTTTCTGGAGCATTACTTGCCTGTCTTGTCCCTCCACTAGCTGATTCCTCACAGCGGCGAACAACTACAATTGGAACCTTAAATGACGGCGGAGGTGGAGCCATGGGAACCCTCCTGGTCGGAGGTTTGGTTGCGTTTTCACCCCTGGCAACTGAGCTTACATTCCCGTTGGGATTACCAGAAGAAGAATTCACGCTTCCTCCATTATTAGGGTTACCCTCCGGAGTGCAGCGTCCTGTTCAAAAAATAAAAAATCAATTTATTCATTTTGAATTGAATTTATCATTCAAAAAAGCTTTTAGCAATTACCTCTCACATTGGAAATACTAATCCCAGAACTAGTTCCAGGAAGAGTATTTGCTGAAGCTCCTGGGGAAACAGAAGCATAAGTCCTTCTTATCTGAAACGCAGAAGGGCTACTGGAGGCTCCTGGAACCTGGAACTCTTCGATGGATTCATCTTGGCTATTATTGCTTCCAGCGTCACCCATCACATTGTCTCGGGAGAGAGGTGGAAGCCCCGGTGATTGAATTTCTCCACTAAATTCTCCATTCTGTGCTGAATTGGCTCCAGCGTCATCCACCGGAATCACTTCCTCGCCCCCTCCATCGTTGTTTCCTCCCTGGAGATTAACTTGGGAGAACAGCTCCTTGAATCTTTTGCAAGCCTCTTGTGCTAAAATTAATTAAATTGTGATTTAACTTAATTAAGAGAACTTCTTCTTTTAGAAAACTTCAATAATTTGTTCAATTTAATAAATTTGGCGAAAAATAGCTTTAATATTCAACCTGTGGAAGTTCCAAAAACAAGATTTTCCCTCTTCAGAGAAAGGAAAGCATGCATGCAGTGAATTATTGTCATTCAAACCTATTCATCATCCTCTCAATACATTTTTACCCTCCAGAGTTGCCGGTAATAAAAATTGACGAAGAAAAGAATGACGGTGACGATGATGCCAGATAAAATATTTCGTTAAGCATTTCCATTGTAAAGTGTACTTTTGGCTAAGCGTGGGCAAGAGCAAGAATACCGTACCTTGCCTAACAAGAAAAGAAGACACACGCGAGTTAAATGAAAAATCCACCCAGTCAACTCTATTTAGCTTTCTTCAGTTTGTTGAATAAATCTTATCCTTGCTAGAAGCTCGGTTAAGCTTAGTATTTCTTATCCGTTCTTTGCTTCGTAAAAGTACAATTTACTTTAATCACATCATCACGGGCATTTTTTCCATACTGCTCTCTCTTGATAAAGTAATTTTTAAATTGACTGCGGTGGAACAAATTGCGCAATCAACAACCCAACAGCCTCAACAGAACAAAAGTCAACGAGGTTGTCAATATAATAGGAATAACTTAGCTCATGTTGAATTCGTATGAAATTCCATTAAAATGGAAAATGACAATGACATTTTTAGTCCCCTTTTCAGATAAAATTCTTGATAAAATATGTCCACAGCATTCAATATTGTTGAAATGATTAAGTTTGCATAAAAATTTAAACAGAGCTGTTCGTGATATCATTTAATGCAAATTTTAAATAAAATTAGTAAATATCTCAATTTTTCGCTTAAATTCAGAAACATTTATTAATTTTTACTTTTTCGCGTCATTGGCTACAAAAATCATTTCAGCTTTTTCTTCTCTCCCGCGGCCAACTGAAAAATATTCAGATATACAAAACAATCCAAAAATAAATTTTAAACCATAAAAATTAAAATGAGTAATTAAAAATTAGTTTAAATACCTTGTCAATGGCTGCAGCAGCAGCTGCCCGACGTTGCTTTCCTTGCACGCTTTGTGGCTCTATTTTGGAAGTTCTTAATTGACATTTTGCTGGGTTTTCAAGTTTGGGATTGCGAGAATCTGCAGTATTTTGCAGTTTCAATATTTTACGTACTTAGCCATCTTAAAAATATTTAATTAATGGCAATTTTGCCATACCTGTTTGGCCTGCCAGGTTCCCTTCGGAAGAAATCTGATAAGATGAAGGCTCCAGGTCTACTCCGGTTTTTATATCTGTCCGCCAAACAAACCGCAACTCCACTTCATTTCCCTCTTCCAGGAAATCAGAAGCGTACACAACGGACACTAACGGCACAAAACTTCCATTCATGGAGGTTTCCTTACTGAAATGAAGAGTAGGCAGGGATTCCATTGGAAAATTTGACAAAATTGGCAAATCTTTCGCGTTTTGACCTTTTTGAAATCTTTTCATCTTGTTTGCATTTCTCATCTGCCTTTTCTTGACAGCTGCAGAATGCAAACATAACCAGCAATAAAAATGATTTAACCTTGAAAAAATTAGCGTTTTGTTTAGTTTGAAATAATTGCGCACCTTTGTTTTGTGGTTTCACAACTATTTTAATACGCCTTCCCATCTTTTCTTTTAAATATGATGACTAGTTTAAATTAACTGTAGCTATGTCTAATCCAGTTTTAAGGGAGTTACCAGAAATATAAACAAGCACAGATGTTATAATTACAAACTAACTTTTGCTACTGTTCATTTTCACAGCATAAATGAATGATACAGAAAGAGAAATACTTTTTTGGCTTTTTCCTTTAGTTCTTGCTACATTGGACTAACTTTTAAACTAATTTTAGTTGTGTACGTAACCAACAAATTAACATGCAGGAAAAGCCAGTATTAAATGACATTCATTCCTATTGAACTATGGCTTCTGCTATGTACGCTATAACTTAAAGTACCTGGTTCGTTGCTGTAAAAACAATGAGGCAAGGATTTTATCTTTACTTTAAGTAAAAGGGGTAAGAAGCACAACCATTTTCTACGTCGTAATGTTTAAGATATATCTTAAATTAAATTAAATTTTGCCCATTTTTTCTAAGAAAACGAGTGAATCATAAGTTACTTCGATCTACAATGTTAAAGAGGGTAAAGGCTTAGGTAAAACGGGATTGTTCTCCGTCAAGGTCCAGATAAACTATAAATATGAATGAAAAATCCAGGATTTTCTGAATTTGGCTTTTGATGATAAATAAATTTATTTTTACGATTAAATTGATCAGTCTAATTAATCGTCACAAAATTCATCCTTGCCATTTACTCCAAACCAATAGGAAGAACAGGAGGGGAAGATGTTGGCTGATTACGTTGGATTGGCCAAAGCTAAAATAAAAGGGAAGGTGGTGAATGATTCTCACCTGCGCACCTGTACCATTCGAAATGTTACGCAATGAAATGTGAAGAAGGAGAGCTAAAAAACTCAAGTGGATTTTATTGCAACCAATAAAACCTTATCTCAAAAGCAAGAAGGGAACCGTGCATTAAAATCCTACGTAAGACGAAGTCATTATTTTTTTCAAGCCCGCTTGTTTATATAAAAGATTATGACAGAACAGGTTGGCAATGGATGCAAGTAAAACAGAAGCAAAGACGAATTGAGAAACTTATCCTTGAGAAATTGCTCATGGCAAGAAAGTGAAATATTATTTTAGACAATAATTCATTAAGATTTGCTTGAGCATAACAGTTTTATTCACTTCAAAAATTTAGTTCATTTTTTGACAAATATTTAGACACAAACTCAATCAAAAGCCTTAAGACATGTCATTGATAGCTTTTTAAAATCAAGCTGTATGGTTTCAGTCATAAGTTTAGGATTAGAGATTTAAAAGGAAATAAATTATAATAATTACTAAACTTTTTAACTCAAACTTCCAAAATATAAACCTTTCTATTCAACTGCATCACCGTGTCATTTTTGGAAGACCTCTTCTTCACCTTTCTGGCCACTCTGGACCTTCCCACCCGCAAAGGTGGGTTCGGTGGAGGCTTCTCGGTTTGAACCTCTTTGGCACCTTCGTCCACCTTCACTGCGGAAGCTTCTTCGGCAGCTTTCCTGTTTAAATCTGAAAGAAATAAACGACACAATAAAAATTAGATGAATTATTAACTGGTATAATTAAACGCTTAATTTAAAAAACGGCATTTTAAAAACTTGAATCTTCTCACCTGTTTTGATCATCATTTCTTTAAAATTCTTTTCCCATTTGTACCCTTCTATCATCTCCCAAACTTTCTTCTCCGCTTCCACCGATTTTCGTAACCCCCTCACAATCATTTCCCCTGGAGCATTGCAGATCTCGCAGATGACGGCTTTCACAATCGCTTTTTAGAATTCAGTTCTTCTCATTAGATCGCATTAAGAGAAAACGTAAATTCCTCTAAAACATGTTCCTCGGAAGAGTTGGAGCTGGCCTTTCCAAGTCCAAGTAACAAATTCCAACGAAACAATCCACTTTGACGAGACTATTTTTTGCTTCTCCACAGGAAGTGATATCAGCAATGCTGTAAGATGAAATATTTCATCATTCGTCTGATTTCAAACAAGTCAGTGGAAATAATGATTTACTTGCTTTGAAATTCAGAAGTTTACATGTATGAAAATTTTTGGCAACTTAAAAACAAATGAAGACAAAAACAATGAAAATTGGAAAATAACTGCCGTCAGGATTGTCTTTCTTTTTTAATTAATGAAATGCAATTCTGCTGTACAAATTGAGTGTAAAGGATTTGCCAAAAATTTAATGTTTGCGATTAGTACCTAAGAAACAACTTAAGCCGTAACAAGTTCACCCGCTTTAAATCAGATGTAATACAAAACCCATAAAACCAAATTATAGTTTAAAGCAA
Source organism: Lepidocyrtus fimetarius (assembly GCA_036507315.1). Classification (NCBI taxonomy): domain Eukaryota; kingdom Metazoa; phylum Arthropoda; class Collembola; order Entomobryomorpha; family Entomobryidae; genus Lepidocyrtus; species Lepidocyrtus fimetarius. The sequence goes on from JAANSO010000450.1 coordinate 15,399, forward strand.
TTTGCTTTTGCTACGTGACTCTGCATCGTCTTTTTTCATCGTTTAGAAGCTCCAAATAATTATTACAGGATTAAAACAAAAAATGTATTCCAAAAATATAATCGCAAAATTTACCAAGCATTCCTCTAAGGCTTGTTATTTTTGTCAAATTCTTCGTATTATATAAACACACTGTCATTACTGAAAGCGTTTTATTGTGGATTCACTTTTTTTATGCTAAAGATGCTTATAAAAACTGCATAAAATGTTGTTGCACTTGCACTTCAAAATCATTCAAAAGTTTGCCCTACTGACCAGCTATATAGTCAATTGGTCCAGTTTAGTTTTAGGTCAAGGCTAGATCAGATTAGAAAATTCAGCTATGAAAAATCCGTGCATTTATGAAATATTATGTAATGGATTTACCTACAACTTATTCTGCAATATATTTTATTTCTTAGTTTTCATTAGGGCAATTACTTTGGAATATTGAATAGGAAATTGTAATTTTAGTTAATAATTGCTTCTTTGGAAAATGATTGTGTTCAAAAGACAATGAAGTGGACAAATTGCTTTCTTAAAACAATGCAATTGCGGCGGCCTGTCATTACCTGAACAGAATAGTTCATTATTCCGGTAATTCTGCCAGAATAAGAAACTACCTGAATAAGAAATCCGAATAAAAAATATTGGCATGAAAGCTATTTCACATTACAAAAACTCTGACATTGATGTAAAATTCATTTTTGACGATTAAATTTAAATAAACTTATGCAAACTGCTGTGATTTGATTTGTTGTTTACGTAGACAACGACCAATTATTTTACATTATAAGGCTGCATTGTGTAAAATACGACCTTGAGTTAAAAAATTCAAACAAGATTGTTTCTTGCAAGATTAATTGCTTTCTTGAAAATCTGTGGCTTTTGTTTTAAAAAGCGAAAAAATTGGAAATATTGAAGTAGACATGGAATAGAGAATGAAAGGAATGGAATTTTTATAGTGGGATTTCTAAACCGTTTTTCTAGCAAGTGTGTCGCAGCGTTTATTTTGTGACAGGTCAGGCAAAGATTGCTTGTTTGGACAGTAACAAAAAGAACAATTTTATGCAAGATTTGAAGAAGGAATTTATGATTTTATGGTTTGTATTCAAAATCTAGATTTGGTATTCATTGTAAAAATGTTCTTATGAAGTCCGAATAAATAAAAATGCACATTTTTTAAAACTTTAAAGATTATTTATTGAATTAATTATTTAAAAGTACAAAATGTCTCTCCAATTCAAGTTTATCAACACAACACCAAATCAACCACCGTCTATGTGCATTAAACACTGCAGTTTAAATACTCGTCTGTATTTTAATAATTATGGTAATTCTGTTGCAACAGAATGATTAAGAATTATTTCAGTAAATTTGTAATTAACTATTAAATAGGTAACAGAAATTTCTAAATATTGATAATTCCTTAAAATCAACCTGAAATTCAGCTTTATTTGTGGTTAATAAATAAAATTGAAAACAAAATACTTTTAAATAAAAGCTTTAAAGCCTTACAATCAAAATGATAAAACATATTTTAAAATTATATTCGCAAAACTACAATCTTTGCATTTTTTATCATAATAATTCACTTTGAATTGATCATTAACCTTAAACATTTGACAAATTGGATTTAACCCTTTATTATTTTTATTTTAATCCTAATAAAACCCACTTTTGTTTTATTTACATGCACAAATCACTCAAAGCTCAAGGGTCCTCTCCATTTTCTGTAGCATTAGTTGGCCCTTCGGCCATTCCACTTGGAGGCAGGGAGGGTTGGAGATTACCCTCCTGAGCCCGACTTGCTGCGAAGAGTCCTGTTCAAAATAAAAAGTTAATTATGCATTTAGTAATTAATGTAGTTTAAACAAAATCTAATCAATTTCTATTTACCTGGAAACGCAACCGCATCTTTTATTTTCTCCAAGAGCGGAAGTACAGGCGCTGAATTACTAGGATTTCCCATGACCTTGTCGTGGAGGAGCTGGCAAGATTCCACCACACGCCCCTGGTGCTCCTTAATTAACTGGTATGAAGCTACTACCTCACTGACTGTTTTGAAGCAGTGAGGGCACAGGAGGACCGTAATTTGAGGGTAAATCATATATTCAACTGGTTTACCCACAGTTTCGCTGAACACAGACCCTAAGTCAAGTTGCATAATTTGTATGAGCTGGCTCAGCTCCATTCTTTTAAAGAGGTGAGCTTCCCCCTCCACTTGCCCTTGCGGGGCCTGATACTTTGTAGCACAAACGAAGCACAAACCTTCAGTCTCCAAGTCCATTGTTATTGCTTGTCCAGACATCTTATAACTCCCAAACTTAACTCACTCGGCAGTAAGTGGAAATCAAAAAGAGTTGAAAAATAATATTTTGAAGTTTAAAAAAGGAGTTTTAATCAGTTCACTTGTTTCACAAATCACAGTTCAGTTTTAAATCGGTTCAGCTATCGTTCAATGTCAATTCTCTTTACAAGAAGGTTTTAATTTGCAGCTAAACTGCTGAAAAGACTCGTAGATTCACTTTTTGTATCAGTGTCTTAGAAAACTTTATTAATTTCTTCAATTTAATAAATTTAACAAAAAATAACTTTAATATTCAACCTGTTGAAGTGACACAAATACCGTTTTGCCTCTCCAGAAAAAGGAAACCTCATTCGAACCTTTTTATTATCCTCTCAATACATTTTTACCCTCCGGAACTGTCGGGGATACGATTGATTACGAAAAATGACGGTGACGATAATGCCAGCAACTTTAAAATATTTCGCTAAGCATTTCCATTCTGAAGAGTCCTTTTTGCTATGCGTGGGCAAGAGACAGAGCAGAGTACCGTACCCTAACAATGTAAAAGAAACACGCGAGTTATATAGGAAAACCACCAACTCAACTCTGTTCAGCTTTTTTCAGTAGAGTTTGTTGAATAAATCTTATCCTTACTGCTCGCAGGCTAGTTAAGTTAAAATAGCATTTCGTATTCATTCTGTGCTTCACTACAAGTACAAATTACTTTTATCACATCATCACGGGCATATTTTCCTTTTCATAATGCTCTCTCTTGATCAAGTAATTGTCAATCAATAACCTCAACAAAACCAAAGTCAACAAGGTTGTCAATATTATAGGAATAACACAGCCTATTTAGATTTCGTATGAAATTCTATTTAAAGGGAAAATGACAATGGTCTTTTTAAATTCCTATTTTTCACTAATTCTTGATATCCCTGCATGTAATAAAATTGTTGAAATGATTAAGTTTGCATAAAAATTTAAAACAGAGCTGTTTGTGGTATCCTTTTGTAATATTTTGGCAAATTTCAATTTAAAATTGCCAAGCATCTCAATTTTTTGCTACAATACAGAAACATTCAATAATTTTTATACTTTTTGGCGTCATTGGCTACAAAAATCGTTTCAGCTTTTTCTTCTGTTCAGCGGCCAACTGAAAAATATTCAGATATGCAAACTATCCAAAACTAAGTTAAAAGTTTTAAGCCATAAAAATTAAAATGAGTAACTAAAAGAGTAAATAACCTTGTAAATGGCTGCAGCAGCAGCTACCCTACGTTGCTTTTTATGCACTACTTTTGGCACATTTTTGAAGGGCGTTTTAATTGACATTTCGCTGGTTCTTGAGGTTTTGGATTGTAAAAATCTTCAATATTTTGCAGTTACAATGTTTGGCAACTAGTCATCTTAAAAATATTTAATTAATGACAATTTTGCCATACCTCTTTGGCCCATCAGGTGTCTTTGGTAAAATTGATGGGAAAGTAATTTTCAATCAACAACCTCAACAAAAACAATATCAACGAGGTTGTCAGTATTATAGAAAAAACACAGCCCATGTAGAATTCGTATGAAATTCCATTCAAATGGAAAATGACAATGATCTATTTAAGTTCCTATTTTTTCAAATTCTTGATAACCCTGCACGTAATAAAATTTGTTTGCATAAAAATATAAATTAATGACATTTTGCCATACCTCTTTGGCCCATCAGGTCTCCCTGGGAAAATTGCTGAGAAGATAAAGGCTCCAGATCTCCTCCAGTTTTTTCTCTCTCCGCCAAACAAACCGCAACTCCACTTCATTTCCCTCTTGTAGGAAATCAGAAGCATCCACAAGGGGCACTAACGGCACCAACCTTCCATTCATGGAAGTTTCCTTACTGAAATGAGGAGCAGGCCGCAATCCCAAGGGAAAATCTGACAAAATTCGTTTTGTTTAGATAAGCATAAAACAATTGCCTTTAAAGCGCGTACATTTTTTTTAATACACCTTCCCATCTTTTCGTCTAAATGTTGGCTTTTAAACACGATTTTAGCGAATCCTTTTTATACGATGAGTAACTAATCAGTTTTAATTATCTGTAGTTATATAACTAAAACAGTTTTAAGGGAGTAGAAAGAAATTTAAACAAATACAGAAGATTCCAACAAAAAACTTTTATATTACTGCTCATTTTGCATAAATAAATGTTATACAGAAAGAGACTACGCTATTTTGACTTATTTTCTTTTAAGTGACAAGTTCCTTCTGCATTTACCTAACTTCTAAACTAATTTTTAGCTGTTCACTTAATCAACAAATTAGCATGCAGGAGAAGCCAGTGACATTCATGCCTAATGAACTATGACTTCTGCTTCCAAAGTTAAAACTTAAAGTACCTCATTCGTTTCTACAAAAACAATCAGACAAGGATTGTATTTTCCTAAAGTAAAAGGGCAACGAGCCTTTCCTACGTAGTAAAAATTGAAGTGATATTTCTTAAATTAAATTAGATTTCGCTCATTTTCCTTAGAAAACTAGTGAATCATCATTAGTTGCTTCGATGTACAATGTTAAAGAGGGTAGAGGCTTAAGTAAAACGGGATTTTTCTAAGTCAAGGTCCCGATAAACTATAAATGCGAATGAAATATCCTGGATTTTCTGAATTTGTGACAATTGCTTTATATAAATTAATGCTAAAGCCTTTAAAGTTTTAAATTGACTTTTAATGATAAATAAATTCATGCAAACGATTAAATGAATCAATCACACTAATCGTCACAAAATTCATCCTTGCCATTTACTCCAAGCCAATAAGAAGAGCAGGAGGGGAAGATGTAGCGGATTACGTTGGATTGGCCAAAGCTAAAATAAAAGGGAAGGTGCTGAATTATTCTCACCTGTACACATGCACCATTCGAAATGTTACGCAATAAAATGTGATGATGGAGAGCTAAAAAACTCACATGGGTTTTATTCCAACCTGTAAAACCTTATCTCAAATGCCAGAAGAGAACCGTACATTGAAAAACCTACATAAGAGGAAGTCATTTAGGTTTTAGGTTTGCTTGTGCTTGTGTATATGAAAGATTATGACAAGAGACTGGCAATGAATGAAAGTAAAACATAAGCAATGTTGAAAATTGAGGAACTTGTCCTTGAGAAATTGGTTATAGCAAGAACGTGAAATATTATTTTGGACGGGGTAAAGTGATACTTTACTAAATACGCTTATACCTCACAATAATTCATTAATATTTGCTTGAACATAACAGTTTTATTCACTTCAAAAATTTTTTTCATTTTTTGACAAATATTTAGACACAAACTCAATCAAAAGCTTTGAGAAAAGTCATTGATGACTCTTTAAAATCAAGCTGTGTGGTTTCACTCATAAGTTTAGGATTAGAGATTTAAAAGGAAATAAATTATAAAAATTACTAAACTTTTTAACTCAAACTTCGAATGTATAAACCTTTCTATTCATCACCGTGTCATCTTTGGAAGACCTTTTCTTCACCTTTTTGGCTACTCTGGACCTTCCCACCCGCAAATGTGGATTTGGTGGAGGCTTTTCGGTTTGAACCTCTTTGGCATCTTCGTCCACCTTCACAGCGGAAGCTCCTTTGGCAGCTTTCCTTTTTAAATTTGAATGAAATGAACGACACAATAAAAATAAGTCGAATTAATAACTGGCATAATTAAAGGCTGAATTTAAAAAACGGCACTTCAAAAACTTATCTACTCACCTACCGCGATCATCATTTCTTTCAATTTCTTTTCCCATTGATATCCTTCCATTATCTCCCAGACTTTCTTCTCCGCTTCTACCGATTTTCGCAATCCCCTCAATCATTTCCCCTGGAGCTTTGCAGATCTCGCAGATGACGGCTTTCACAATCGTGTTTTAGAATCGGCCAGTTCTTCTCATTCGATCTCAATAAGAGAAAATGTAAATTCCTCTAAAACAGGTTCCTCAGAAGGGTTTCAAGCTGGATTTCCAAGTACAATTTTAAAATGCTGTCTTCTCAATGCACGGAAAGCATTTTCCATCAGTTTTCAAAATTACCTCAGTTCTCCCCGCCTTTACAAGTTTTAACAGTTTTTGTAACAGTTCTCGTTTCATTTTTAACAAATTCCTACGAAACAATCCACTTTGGACGAGGCGATTTTTTGCTTCTCTGCAGGAGGTGATATCATCAGCAATGCCGTAAGATTAAGTATTTCATCCTCCGTCTGATTTCAAACAAGTCAATGCTCTTTTTCATTTGTACGAGCTCGTAGCTCATTTCATGCTATCCTCATACATCGAAAAGAAGATTTTTGTTCCAAACGAATGAAAAATGGAAATGATGATTTACTTGCTTTGAAATTCAGAAGTTTACATGTATGAAAATCTTTTCGCAACTGAAAAACAAATGAAGAGAAAAATAACAATAAAAATTGGAAAATAATTGCCTTCGGGATTGTCATTCTTTTTTAATTAATGAGAGGCAATACTGCTGTACAAATTCAGTGTAAAGGATAAGCCAAAAATGTAATGCTTGCGATAAGTACCTCAGAAATAACTTTTAAGCCGCAACAGGTTCACCCGTTTTAAATGAAATACAAAATCCATAAAACAAAATTATACTTTAAAGCAATTTGCTTTTGCTACGTGACTCTCCATCGTCTTTTCTCATCATTTAGGAGCTCCAACCAATTATTACAGGATTAAAACGAAAAATGCATTCCAAAAACGCAATCGCAGAATTTACTCAAGCATTCATCTAAAGCTTGTTATTTTTATCAAACTCTGATCAAACGAATTATATAAACACATGGTCATTACTAAAAGCACTTTATTGTGGATTCACTTTTTTTATGCCAAAGATGATAAAAGCTGCATAAAATGTTGCACTTGCACTTCAAAATCATTCAAAAGTTTGCTCTACTGACAAACTAAAGTCAAATGGTTCAGTTTAGTTTTTGGTCAAGGCCAGATCAGATTAGAAAATTTAGCTATGACAATTCCGTGCATTATGAAATATTATGTAATAATTTACATACAAAATCTTTTGCTTTTGTACTTTTAATTAATAATTGTTTCTTTGGAAAGTGATTTACTACTTTAATGAAAGAGCTTTCATATCAATAAAAGTTATTCGCATAAGGAATTACTCTGTTCAGGTAATAGCAGGCCGCCAACTCACAGTTCATATAAAAGTTTGCAATGTAAAAAAGACATACTTTTGCAAAATCTGTGGAACGAGTTTCCTTTTAATAAGTTATTAAAAAATTCATCTGAAGGCTCACACAGAGCCCAAGCCAAATCATAGCGAAATATACGCAAAGACGTTTGCAACGTATTCAAACCTCCAACGGTATATCAGAACGCACCCCGGGGAAAGGTTGTATTCCTGCCAGACTATTTCGAAATCATTTCCAAGCAGGATTAGTTAAAAAACTCATGAACAGTATCACACTGACCTTCTTCCGGTGGGAAATGCCAGGAAAGTTTAGAAAGCGCAATGGTCTAAATATTCACTTCCGGTGGTATCATATCCAAGGAGAATTTCGACTTTAGTTTAATAAATGCACTTTGACCTTGCATCACCTTAGAGTTCGACGAAATGTATATTTTGAAGAAAAATCCTGCATCTATAAAATTTGCAAGAGGGGATAACCCGTTGCTCGAGGCTTTAAAGGTGCTAGTAGAAATGCACAAACCAAACCCCGTTCTCAAAAGAAAAGTTTTATTTGCAAAATAGGCAAAAAAATAGAGCGAAAAAGACATACAAAAAATAAGCATTCTTCTGAAGAGAAAGTAAATCTAAGTAAATGGAAAGTCTTGCAAACACTTCTAAAAAATATTCCACCAAGTTTTCTCTTCGAACTCATTTATATTCGTAAAAATGTCGTACTAAAAGTTTAATTACAGTCCTTGCCCAAAGGGAACTTTGGTTCATTTTATTTTTATTTATACTCCATAGAAAATAATGCTCGTCTTTTTAATTTTTACAGAGTTCATGTTCACGGGTCCTACCTCAATGCAGACAAGCAAATGGAAGTTTACGAAATCTTAGCACTTAATCTTAATTGAGCTGAATAATAATGAAGGAGAAAAGAAAATATCCACTCCGTTTTGGCAAGGTTTTCTACTTTTGATTTATCTTTTTGAATAAAATTTAGTTTTAACAGATTAAAAAAGTATTAGTTGTATAATAAAATGCAATCATTGTAATTAATTTCTGCAACTTTAAAAGGTTCATATACAAAGCCAGGCAATCAATTTTCAATTGGAAACTGCTGCGTTTGTCGTTTTCTTCGAATCCAGTAAGTTGTCATAGCCCTAATGAAAATAAACGCAGGACTAAAATGGACAAGGCAGTTGCCGCTATTTTGCAAATTTTGGAAAAGAACTTGTTCAATTGAAGTTAATTCACAGGTGCGTGTAAGTACAACGTTTTTAAATTTAGCTTGGGAAAGATCTTGTTTTTCTCAAATGTCCCCAAAGGATTCCTGTCCAGGTCAAGTATGTCAATATTTGGCAAATCTGAGAAGACCTTCAAGCGATTTTCTTAAGTTTATTAAAGCTCAAGTCCAATTTTCGCAGTTTAGTTCCACATTGGAATGCTCCAACTTCGCTTAGCCTTGTTGGAATCTGTGTGAAATTATAGCTGGCTGGGTTCGTTTGAAGAAGCTTGCCGGAGTTTTAGACTTTAATCGAGTATTATTTTATTATTTGCACTCGTTCGTAGAATCGTAGGGGTTTATGTTGGAGGGGAGACTTGTGGAACCCACACATTGAAACCACATTGAAAGGAATAAATTAATTTGAAAATCCCTTCTTCTTCATGTACCCTTCAAATAGTTGTGATTGGAAACGTGAAAAGTAAATATAACGGAGTTGAAATACAACGCATTTTGGTTGAGTAATTTAAATGTGATTTATTATAATACACAAATTTAAGTTTCCTATAAAGATCTCCGGTAAAAAGTGACGAAAGTTGTCACAATTTAAGATTTTTGCACTAGACAATTTAACGATTCTGGTTTTTAGTTAATTTTTGTAAATATTTTGTCACATGTGAGGTAATTTAGGAGCAGTAAGAAATGAGTTGAAGACATCAGAATTTTTCTTGCATATTTAAACTGCAATTTACTGTTAAAAGTTTATTTGCAAGTAAGCTTTTCGAAAAAATGTTAAATTTTAAAAACAAATTCCTCAAAATATGCACAAATGAAATAAATTCTGCAAACCTATACGCAAAATTGGAAACTTCTGTGCATATTCTGCAATTATTTTGAAATTCTTGGCATTTTCTGCGATTATCTTGCAATACTGCAAATTATGTGATATCTGCATAAATTTATTCATAAGAAGTGGCATAAATTTTTCAAAATATTGATAATCAATCTGCTAAAACTTTAAATAAGAGGACACAAACAATAAACGATTCAGAAATTCCGTGATTTCTGCGAGTATTTGTCCATATTGATTATGAACGCCAAAATAATTATTGAGTTTGTTGAGTAAATGCAATTTTTCCATATAAAATAAACAATGCTGCTGCTATATCATTTCTCCTAATGGTAATTCTGGTTATTTAAAACCGAATGTAAAACGAGAATGTATGAATTCCCATTTATAACTAAGCAAAGACAAAACATGGAAAGGATAAAACAACTATTGTGTGACTTCACCAGCAGCGTTGCAGTTTGGCTAAGCTCTGCTGTTGTAACGAGTGAATGAAAAGGGAAAGCAAAAGCAAGAACAAGGTTGAGTGGGTGGAAGTTTGTTTGGGTTTCGTCACCCTCTTCTTTGTTTTTCATAGTATTTTCTTTCAAGCCGCAGTACAAATGTACAGATAGAGCAGTAAAAAAATCTGCTAAAGCTTTTATCAGAGTTGTTTTGTTCCACAGGTGGAAGGGAAGGTGAGCTCTTGGATTTTATTCAGTTTGAGTCAAATTAGAAGCTAGATATCTCACGTGCATTTGTATTCCGTTTTATTATATTTTCAAAGTAACAAAAGTTGGCCCTTGTCATTTTGCTCAGACAATCAGCCTATAGAACTTTTGATTATTCAAGTTATTGTTATAAGTGATTCAAAAATCGTCGATATTTTATATAAAAAAGGCGTTAAAGTTAGTAACATCATTATGTTAAATAAATCAACCAAAAGAAATCTTAAAAGCGACTCAATTTTAAAAGAAAAATACTGTTGACTAAATTTCCATTTTAGTTTCAAAGATGTCGGATACTAATGCAAACTTGTTAATAAACACAAGAAGCTTCTGCTTGTTGTGTATTGCAAAATGTTGCGGTGCGGATAAGAGGCAAACAGGGATGGAGGGGGATCGCCCAGGTTTTAATTCCAACTCGCAGCTTGTGAACTTAAAAATATTAAAAGAAGTAATTAATCTCGATTACCCAAGTGTATGGGGAAAGACAATTGGGACATCCGTAACTACTTTGGATTTTGAAGATATTTCAGTGAAACTCTGTAATGACTGTTCAGAGTTAATTTCCAGCGTATCCACAGTTTGGCAGCAAATGAAAGAGTTAAACATCAAGTTGGCTGGCGCTCTCGAACATCTTCAGGACAAGGTGGAAGCCACCAAACTTCATGAAAGGAAGTATGATAATTTCGTGGAATGTATGATAGAAGATGGTGAAAGCTTGAGTCAAGTCATGCTCGCTAATAATCTTCGTCTCGCTATTGGCGCTCAATGTAGGTAACTTATTTATTGAGAGAATAACCATAAAACACTCTGGATTTTATTAAAAAATAATTATTACAATTTCAGCCGGTCAGGCAAGCAAAAAATATAAAGCGATGTTTGCAAGTCAAGATGTCAGTTTGGAAGACCAAGGCAACGCCTTCAATGAAACCTTTCATCCTATTGATAACGAAAACAGCGTAATGGAGTTGTCATCAAATGAAAATCCAATAAGCCAAATTCCGGAGGACTCCATTTCGGAAGACATTAAATTGTTTATACATTCAGCCAATGATGAAATGGATGGAGATGAGAGTGAGTCTGATGCTTCTCCCAGCAATTGTATTACTACAATGTCTCCAGGTCCGGCTTCAGCCGCCAGTAGTGCGACAATGTCGTTGGCAAAGGAAAAACAGGCCGTTGAAACAACCGCTGCTAAAACAAAAAATAAAATCTCAAACACTGCTGGTGAAATTCTGTTATTAAATTTCTTATTTTTTAAAAATGTTTTTATTGTTTTAAGCAAGTTGTGGTAAACCAAGTGATTTTTGTTTTATTAGATCCTGCTACTAAAAAGAAAGGCAAGTGTCCAAACACCAATGGAAAACAAACGGCTGAGAATATTGATTCGTCTTCCCAACCCCAGGAAGGGAATGAAAGTCATGCCCAATCTTCTTCTAAGGAGGGATTCAAGTCTCTTGCTCGACAACCCACTAGGACCCCGCTCTCTGGTAAGATCAAAATCGAAGAACAAGAAAGTGGGGCAAATGATCCAGAGCTGCCCATTCATTCTGAGGGAAATTCTGAGTTCCGCAGAGTCCAAAGGTCTAAGCGTGGTGGTGGAGGAAATAAATGTTTTAGACCTTATGGTAAGTCTGGGAGAGGTAAAAAGCAAAAATAGTGGGAGTAGGGTTCACATACTATTGCTTTGAACAATCGTCAATTGAAATATTTCACCCTAATTACAATTGCTTTGTCTAAAATCGACAAAAAATATACTTATAGTTTTTTCCTTATTGACTTTATTTAAGATTGTAAGGTTCCGGGGACAGCTTGATTATTCAAGAATTACTGATTTCGCAATTATTAAGATTTTTAAAATACCTAGTTTAACCCAATTAATGCCACTAGTTACATATTTTAAGTATAAAAGTCTAGGAAAGTTTTAATATTAAGTCTGGTTATTTCTAAATTTGTTAATTTTTAATTGCATTCATGTTAATAGTTTATTGATGTTTTAACTTACTAGCGAGTACTTCAAAAAATCATAGGTATTTACATTTTAGCTTATTGGTTGTAAGAAAATATAAAAGGGGATTATTATACATAGCTCTGGATTGTTATTAAAAATGTAAAAAATGGAGATTAGTGCTTGTTTTTCTTTTCTTAATTCATTTGATTTTCCACAAGCATCACACATGTTTCGCAATCATAAAACTTACCATTAATAAACTTTTCTCTACAATAATCAAAGTAAACGGTAGCAATTATTAAAAATTTCATCATGCTGCTTTTAATGCCACGATATTTTTGAAGCATTATTTTGGTCGGGCACTCATTTAAAAAACCAAGTTTGTTTGTTAATCCTACCTTTCAGTTTTTCATTTTAAAAGAAGTCATTGAATTTTTTCTGTAGTTGCGGTTTCAGGATCACTCCATGATTTTTTGGAAACCTAAAATGTAAAATTTTGACGTCATTGCAAAAATATTAATAAAACGTTACTTTCCCAAGAAAAATAAGAAATCCAGCGGGTTATCTTTTACCACTCATTTGGAAAAATAAGTCGTTCTTTTCTTGGTATTCTAATAAACAACTAATCCATAGTCATTGAGTCAACAACTAAAGCTTTTTGAAATTCTTGACAAATACTCTTTAACGAACGAATCTTCTTCACTGGTTTTAATCCCTCCGTAATATGTGCAAATAAATAATTCAATTAATGATGCAATAAGAGATGTGTGTTACTCGTTGATTAAATGAAGTCAGGGGGATTAAAAATATCCTGCGGTATTTATTTTTTGTGTGCATTTTTTCAGCAATTAAAACATTATTATTGCGCAAAGTGCAACTTGGTAATATGCTTGTTATTACTGCACAAATGTTAGATACACGAAATAATTTGCTTTGGATGATGACGATAATGCATTATTTTTACAGCATGACTGGCTGAATTAGTGCTTTTCTCGATTTATTCTTTTCAACTTTCTTAAAAGCCAAGGTCACCTTCAAGAAAACATTTGCACAATTTAGAATGGGGTAAGTTGCGACAAATCCAAATTTTCCTTTTTTCAGGGTTGATTTATTACTTAAATAGTAACAATGCAGTGCATTTTAGCACAATTTACTGCTGTAATATACAAGCTTTAAAAAATATTTATAATCATCCTTCCTGTGCTGACTTTTAGCTCCAAAAAACCCTATTGCGCAGGTAAAAAATTATAAATTATTAACGATTGCAGAAAAATTAATAAAGGTTTTGAGCGTTTTTGATTTTTTATTGTTAGAAATAGGCTACGATTTGTAAATTAAGAAGTGTTTGGATATGTTATAGAATGTCTTCTAATTATGGCGAAAAACTAACTTTTATTTTGCACAAAATCAGTTAAAAATATGTCGGAAGGGATGTTTGAATAGGTTTATGCTAGATCTGAACTTAAATTATTTGCAACAAGCGGTCAAAATATTTTTGCATGTTAATGATGATGACCTAAATATAAGAAAGCAGGAAGGAAATAAGAACGGAAGCAAACTTCTAAAGCATTTTTTTCAACAACCCTAGGATAAAAATATATTGGAGAACCCAGTTTTTCTACTACTTTGGGAGTTGAACCCTTTCCGTGTTATTACGATGATTTGCTACAATTTTTATACTCTTAAATTTGAACATTTGTCTCGGCTTTCGAAATATTTTGCCATTTAGTCGAATCTAGAACGCTACAACGTTACGTCCATGCAAAATTGATGGGAAGCGATTTATAACAATGGTAGAGGCAAAAACGTAAGATATTTTAAGGGCATAGACCTGATTGAGGGATTAGCGAAGGAGAAAGAAGAGTGAAAATCAGAAAAGATTTGTAAGTCAGTGTTTTGTAGTTAATATGATGAAATGTGATTTTTTTTAGCAAACTACTTAACCTAATTTGCATCAAAATGTAAACTTACGATTAGGCAGCGCCTGTAGAATAATATCGAACGATTTTTTATTGTTTTTATAGCGATAAATTATTATTTTAACAAAAGAACATGTGGTCTGCTTCGGTAAATGGAGGATCAATTTCAAGGCCATATTTAAAACAAATAATATAGAGTTTAGTCTCTGAAAAAGCAATGGCAAACTCAGCTTATTGCTTTTCATTGAATTGGAATTCAATTGAATTAGTATTTCTCTTTAATACCTACCATTTCAATGCAATAAATAAAAAAGTTATTAAGGACAATAAGAATACGCAAGAAATTAGCGCAAGTGACAGGTGTGTTTTTTCAAAGAACTCTAATGATAAGAATATAATGATTAATAAAAAGCAGCAAGCCCGTTTGAACACTTGCTCGCAAAAAATCAATTTTTTGGTTTAATTGTATTACTTTAATTACTAGTTAAAGTTTTTGTAGTTTAGCAATATTTTTTGCAAAAAATGTTTGCATATTCTTTATCAGCAAGCTATTACCGTTCGAATGATATGCTACATGCCATAGGTTGCATTTTGATATTTTATAACGGTCACTTCCACCATTGTAACCATTTGGTCAATGATGCTTAAATTATGCAATGCACGCTAAAAAGAATAGATGTCACTCTGCTTCAAGTCTCACTGCGACCGAATCAACAAAATCTGAGTTAAAAAGGCGTTAATGCATAAAGCTCAATGTAAAATTCGACAACTACACAGATTTTCACTCATAACGGCGAAACCGTTAAAGCATATAATTGCTGAAAAACAATGCACCTGTGTCCGAGGGATCTGCAATCCTGCCAAATTTTGTTAAAGGCTGTTAAGGCATTTTTGACTTCTCGTGGGAACAGACGGACAGACAGACTAACACATCGATCTTACTATTTGAGCAAGTAATAAATACTTAGACGTGGTACGGTTCAATATTTAGCTCTTTTGTTTTGCATTCATGTTGAATTCAAACAAAAGTGTATTATTTAGCAAAAATTGTCTAGCTTATGTGTTTTATTACGCATTGCTTGTCTGGTCTTTAAACTAATTTACTCTCGTTTACGTTTTGCAGCTGCTCAATTTTCAAACTAGGTTATGAGTCATAGTCTACACCGGTTAAATTGGGGAGCCTATCGTTTTTACACTTTTGATTGTCTTTTTCAACTTGCAATTTAAAACTGAAACTAAAATACTCATAAAAACTGGATCTAATTACCTAAATAAATACATACATCCAAAAATAATTTGCCTATGCATCTAATGTGAATATAATGATCTTTAGGCTTTAGCGAATAAAGGAACAGTACTTATGAATTAGAATGTTACATGTATAAAAATACTTCAAAACACGATTTTTTCAGTAATATTTATTTAATTCTCTTAAGTAGGAACTGTGAAAGGCTTCACTCATATATTTTAATGATTAAAACAAGTAATAATTTAACACCGTCAAAACATATTTAACCTGGCTTTAGAGTTCTCATACATCAAAACAAATTCTTTGTAGCATTCACCCATCAATGAGAAATTCGAATTCCTAATTTTTACTCAATATTTACAAATATAATTATAATATAACAAGCTTGTAGACATTATACATATATCAAACATCCACGTTTAAATTAATTTTAGAAGCTATTTTATCCTAGCATAATATTTTAAATAACTGCCAACAGATAGCAAGCCACTCATTTAATAATTTATAAATATATTTTATTAATTTGCCTAAATGTTTTACAGTCTCATCATTTTGAAACCGATAATAAATGATTTAAAGCAATTAAAATTATTTTTACTACAAAAAGTGCTAGTAGAATAGTTTTTAAACGCACAAATTAAATTGTCAAAATGACGTAGAGTCCTAGTCCAAAAATAGATTCAGCCGTCCATTCACTTGCTTAACCTGTTTAAAAACACAATCAGATCATAAATATTTTGTTCACTTTAAGTAAACTACCTAATATTCATGTTGGTCTTTGCAATGACGGTTGCACTCTTCTTCCGTATTAAATAGCTCGTAACAAACAACGCACACGTACATTCCCCCCACCGTTTCAAATGTTGGCAGTTCTTCACAAAACTTTCTTTTTCGGTTGCTCTCCATAGTCGTGTCACTTTCTTCACAACTGGTTTCAGTTGTAGCGCTTGGAGAAACTGCAAGTTTCTTGCCGTGTGATCCCTGAGAACCTACAGTGTCGAATGAAGATGTGGATTGGGAATGCATTTGTTTTGATGGCCCTGCAACTATAAACAATTAAGCCAGATAAGCAAATTTTGTAGAAACGTCATTTTTACGTATAAAGTCTTAAAAGATTTTATTGTTTAAAAATTGAAGGCCTGCGTACACCCTATGCCATAGGGCTTATGGTACTAGTATTTTATTACATGATGTTTTAACCTTTTGCTAAAATTTTAGTTAGGCACGTAAATGCTTCAAATAAATCATTAGTTTTTATGACAGTTAAAACAGCAGGTATGATTTGGGTAGTAGGCCGTAAATTTAATTTATATTAATTAATACAGTGCAAAGGTGACCCCATCAACCCTTGACCTTCCCAGGTTCTCTAACAAACGATCTAGCAGTTAACGTAACACGTGTGGAAAATTCGGTAAATATTAACAATATTAAAAATTAATCATGCAGATTTGTTTCCGTTAAAGTTTAAAGCTCACCAGGGTTGTTGGTGGGCATCCCTTCATTCCTATCAACTTTTCTTGCTGGTCTGCGTCCCGAATTTTTTCCTTGATTGGCTGGCCCGTCAATCCTTTTTAATTTAATGATCAGTTTCCTGGTTGACTCAATGTTAGTTGCACCCAGGCGTTTTGCAGGTAAAACAACAGCTGCGCTTCTTTCACTAGACAATTGCAAGTTGTTTTCATCTTCCACTTCCTGTAGCAAAAAGTAACTCAAATTTAATTAGTAAAAAGTTTATAATAATACTAGCAACAGGACCCGATTCTGATAATCGGGAATTCTAGATCTATTTGGCTATGTACATTTTATAATGTTAAACACGATTAACATTTGATAATCTCTTCCCTTATATTCAACTAATTTACCCACCCTGTCCTAAGTTTGGTTCAATGCGGTGCGGTACATTGTTGAACTCTGCTTTTAT
>JAANSO010000451.1:0-32636 GCA_036507315.1 Lepidocyrtus fimetarius
TAAACACTCCCCAAAATTCCTAAAATTTTTAGCATATGTTTTCAACCATGGTGTTTCAATAATAAAAGTTACATCATCATTAGAGACGTAACGAAATTTGGTTTGCTAGTCAAATCAAACATTTTATTTTAATAAGGTTATTTGATTGATTATAGAAAACCATGCACAAATAATTGACCATTGTATGCATATTGTAAGTTTTAATATGTGAAATATGGGGATAATAGTATAGACTGTCAGTGCATTATAATTAAATAGGCGCAACCTTACAATAACTCGGTAATCCAATTGTGGGGCCAGAAGACCTCTGAAAGCAACGTCAGCAACTTTTTCTCTTTTGACAGAAGCTCTTAAAGGGGAATTTCTCTTGTTTTATGACGACTATGACTTGGGATCCTAGTAAAAACTTGTGATGATGAGTGAAGGATTATGTAGGAATCTACAAGGGTTCATCTTTTACCTAGATTTCACTAAAAGGATTGAAATCGCTCATTCCATGTAATCTATTCTCCCGAATGCAAATGTAACGTGTTTTCCATACAACTTAATAATATCATATAATAATTCTAACAAAATTATAAAATATTAATTATGCAATGCGCCGCTGTCTGGAACAGCTTTCCACTAGCCAGTAAAGCAACACTGAGAGTTTTATAGATACTTATTAACAATAACGCGTTTTTAATTATATAAGTAATTTCCGTGCTTGGTATATACAAATTTTTCTCAGTATTACGCCTATTATCAAGACAATTGCTATGTCAAGAACTGCGTTTAAGAACAAGATATAATTGACATTGCCATCAGACCTACTTAATAGCAATACGCAGTACTAGGTATACAAATATTTGAAGCCGTACGAAAAGATATACATAATTCGTCGATAAATCCTACAATTAAACTTTGTAAAAATAATCCAAAAATATACTAGCAGGCAACATTAGATTTCTTCAAGTTTAGTGCATTTTGTGTGCAATCTTTATTACTGCTAGTGCTTCCGTAAAGTAATTCTAAACGGTATTTTTAAACGACTATCTTCAGTAGTATCATCAGGCCTTCCTTTTTTAATTAATTCACATTCAAAAATTTATTCAAGAATAGATCATACTATTACGCACACAAAAGGACTTGAAGAAGTTCACATTGAGCGACTTATTTTTCTGTTTCAAACTGCCATTCAGTTCACATGTGGTGAAGAAATGGAAAAATAAACACTAGGCAAATGAATTCATCGGCATATTCCAATAGCATTTTATTATTCTAAATTTTTATTTAAAATGAATTGGGCGGCGATTATGCTGCGAGAAAAACATGAACAAATTTAATTTGGAGAAAATTTAAATTGCAAAGTTGTAGTTATTTCTGCTACTTTAAACGTTGAAGGTTGAAACCAAAACAGGAACGATGTTTTCAAACTTATATGAACGGGTTTCTTCTGCTTACTTTACGACTATATGACAATCTTGATTTGTCGACCTTTTTGAAATCGAAAATAGGTTTGACCAAATTTAAATTTGCTTGCGTAAATTTTAAATTCTTTTAAAGGAACAACCAAATATATAGACGTCGATTAGCAGTACGATACGTAATTATACAATGTAACCTGCCATTTTCTAACGTTGAAATAGGACTTGGGACTTGCCACTATGATTTTCCAAGAAAGTTAAAATTATTCTTAACATTATTTGTATTTACCTCTTTATTATTTTCTGAATTATTTAGTTGTAGTTTGGTTAATAACCTAGTAACTGATTTAAAAGAAACACCTGGCCGGAAGCTTTCTTAATTGTGTCTAGTTTAATGCTTCCTCAACTTTATCGTTTGCCATATTAATAAATGTATTTTTCCAAAGAAAAAACATTTTAAAATCAACTTCTAGCGCAATCTATGTTTACGCTCATTTCTTGGGATATGACTTTTGTCGGAAGTACTGTGACGGGACTGCTGGACCCCACTGGTGACATAATATATAAATTATCAAATAATTCTATGAGGAAAGTGAGGAACCAAACAAGAAACAAAATAAGATTTTTATCTATTTGTAGGTGAATGACATGATAAATATGGTTATAAAATCGGAACAAAGAAAGGCGATTTCGGCAACCAAGTGTTACAAATTGATAAAAAATCTTTTATTAATTCAGCCTGCCTTAAAACAATGTCACGCGGCATGAGACATGATTTCTTTGTAATTATGATAATATGATGACTTGGCTGACTGACCTGACAACTTTATAATTCAAGATTCATTGTTTGAATAATTGCTTATCAAATTAATTACAAAGTCTAAAATATAACCACGAAGTAGGACAAACTTACACAAAACGAACTAATTGCGGAATGGTTGGGACGGGATGATTGGCTGCTTCATTGTAAAAAGAGATATCTTCCAGATTGCTTGCAGAAGCGAATCCACTTCCCATTCCAACATGATGAACATGATGGTGGTGATTATGATGGGACTGGTGAGCACTCTCTTCGACATTGTTTACGACGTTACTGAAACTTCCACCGACACCCCCACTATTGTTGCTGCTTCCATACAAATACTCTGGCGCGGTTGGAGTGGCAGCAGTGAGAGCGTGGCTGTGATTATTATGTGTTTGTACAACGTACGAACCTATATCCTGAGTACTAATGTTCATCATCTTTACTTGCTCAAAATAAATCCTTATGAGAAGAAGATCTTGTACAAAATTGGAATTTTATAAAATTCCACCTCGTCGACCAAAAATTATCCTCGCCAATCATGTTGACTATTCTTTTTAATCTAATTACACATTTATACTAACCAAAATGGTTTCACGTTTTTTAATGCAAACTTTTGCGATTTTTCCTTCAGATGATTATCATCACCATTTGAACTTGAGAATGCATGCTCAACTAAAAAGCCATGTTGCACATTATAAAAGACACTTGCTAACCAGGTCAAATAGTCTTGTCTGTTTTAATATGTATTAGCCAAGATCTTTTGGGAAGCTCAAACATTATTTCGCAACAGTTTAATCCTTCTCAAAATATTTCTCTTTTCTAGGAATATAAAACCAGGTACAGAACAACATGTAACGATGCAACAGCAATGAGTATTAACACACTTATTGTCTTCTTCTATCTTTCTTGTATTTTTCAAACAAAAATTAAAAATGACTTATAGTTTTCTAAAGTACATTGTATACGATTGGATAAGCAAATCTGTTTTTCTCACATAGCAAGATAACTGTAATTTTCCCTGTGAGAAGAAACTTGGGAGCGACTTTCTCCCGTGGCTTCTTCATCCCGACTGTTGTTCCTTGCAAAACAGGCTTGCAAGGCAGGTAAATGAGACGAAGAAGAGCAGAGCCAGGCTGAGATAGAGAAAAAGAAAATGAAGAGCAGCACGACAAGCTTTGATTGTGATGATGAGCTGACTGGGAGGCTAAACCAGACTTTTTCATCAGAAAAAAGGGAGGGAAAAGAAAGGGGAGAGCAACACGTACTTACTCCATTTCATGGTCTTTATCCTCACTCTTTTCTCACTCATTCCGTCTCAAAACCACATTCCAAGTTAAAGGCATGCATTTCCACGAACAAAACTAACGTAAAACTGGCTAGGACCACTTTCAACAGTTAGCATACTCACAGACTAGCAGTTTTGTCATCGCATTTCAATCTTATTTTGACGGACTTTGTCTAACTTTATTATTTTCATTTTTACCGATCATTAGTCTTAAGTCGTAATGCCCAAACCCATATTTATTACACATTAAATATTATTAGCTTTGCTTTGATAATGATGATAAAGCTGACCTTAAATATGAAATAAGTATAGTTTTTTAGAATTTTTAGTTTCGTGGAAAAATTCGACATTTTCTGTTATATAACAGAAGATTTACTTGAGGTTATGTTGAAAGATTGCTTTCTCCAGTGAAACCAAACATCAGGTTTAGTTATTATTTTGGATTGTTACAGGGAAAATGGAAATTGAAAAACAAAATCCCTCCTTGATCCATGTGCTTTATGTGGCTAAACGAATTAAAGTCCTTTTCTACTTTTTATTTCTTTTGTCAATTTACTTATGCAACCTCACATAGTATATGTGCGGTAGAAGTTGCAAAGCTTTTGTGAAAATTCCAGAAAATAGAATTGTCCTGAGGATAAATGTTTCTTCGTAAGTGGTGTTAGCTGAAGTAAAAACAAGGAAAAGTACACGTCTGGTATTGACGAACAGAAATAATATGAATGGTCGTGTTCAGAAATCTCTGACGATGAGAAGGACCGTAATCTTTGAAGAGACAAACGGAAGGTGTCAACTAGTACAGTAAGTAAATTTTAATGCAATTTAGTTACAAATGAATTCGCACAGACGGGGAACAGAGAGGAAATAAGAATAACGTATTTCTTTGAGGACAATGCTACTAAAATATTGTTTACGCAAAAAGAATACGCCTGAAAATAGATCTATATATTTTTTTAAATATATTGTGCTAACTAGTTATTTGTGCTTTCAAAGGTATTAGTAGTTTTAGTTGCACATACCTACCCTGATATTACAAATACTTAAAGCACGTAACGCTTAAAGCGCTTTCGCCGTAAAAATGCTTTTATAGCTACAAAGGTTAAGCAATACTATGTTTCAATTCCCAGACAATGAATCTTGTTGTTCTTGACTCTTAAATTCTCATCCGGGTTAATAGCTCGTCTTGGCATGCTGTAAATTCATGGATAACATAATAAACATGTCTGAAAACTGAAGGATTATTTATTGAACCACAGATTAATTAAGAAGGAAAATTGTCATCAAGCTAAGTCAATTACTTTTGTTAATCTTGTATATCTTGGGTAAAAATTACTTCGTAGCAGTTTAATTTTTTAAAAACCTGAGAAAGTTGATAAGACTTTGCCATAATAATATTTGACAATAAAATTAAATAATTTTGTGTAGTAAATAAAAGCAAATTTTTGCATCAAGAGAATCTATATTTAATATTATGTTACCCTTAACTGGGAGTAATTCAAATAGACAAAGACAAAGAATTCAACAAAATTCGTTTTCGAATAAGAAAAGCTGATGAAATTTATAAATACAACGCACTCACTTAAATAGCAAATAATATTTGCAGACTGCCTTCAAAAAGGATCTGTCAACAGGTTACATCACCAAACTTCCAACTATTAAGTATACTATGCCTCTTCTTTACGACTGAAAAAATTACATGCCTGTGAGAACTTTGTTGATAATGATCAAATCAGATAAGGATTATATGCCTGAATTGATTTTTGTACTCCTTCATGCATTCAAACACCTACCAAAAAATCAGCATAACTTATTACAACACCAAAGGAAACTACAGTAGTCGAAAACGAGAGACAAAAAGACTTTCTTTTACATCACACTCAAAAAGGCATTTATGTGTACCTCTTACTAAATTACCCAAAGAAAAAAACAAAGAATGAAAATTATACAACGTATTCTTACGATGATAAATCTTGAATTTGGTTATATGACATATCACAGACTACATTACGACGTACATAATATTTATACATGGATAACCTTAAGTAGTAGCGGCAATAGTTAGCACACTGGCGCGCAAAGAATTGCTGGCACAAATTTCCATTTAATAAATATTCAGAGAAACAGAAAGCCAATTGTGCTGTTTGTTTTTCTCGTATATGTAACTAATATTTAACTGGAGTGCATGAATTAAAACCGAGTGAATGGAAAAAGCAGTGAGTAGGAGATAGGAAAACAGAACGGCCCTGAGCTAAAAATCGATCAGTTTATTTTGCTCCATCACTTTTTCACTTTGAAAAAGTCCCATAATATGCTTTTACGAAAATAAACTGCAGGTTCGGAATGTCAATGGATCTCTTCTTCTTAAATTTTGTTTTAAAAGTTGTAGAATTTTTAACTTTTATATGCCATTGATCAGGTACTTACTTCCCTGTTTTCGACAACACTAAAATTTACTCTCCTCTTATGTAAAATCCTACACATAATGCCTTTGTATATTTACCACGTGTGATATTTATGAAAGTGAATAAATTACGTCCGTTTACAAAACAGGAATAAAGTTCAACCACGATTGACCGAGTTGTGTTTAATGTCAATCACAAATTGTAAAAGCTCTAATGAAAACTTATCGGTCTAACGAAAACTTCAATTTAGATATTAAAATGTCGATACGAATAGGATATCGTATTGGCATGCTTTTTTAAATACTCATTAACAAATCCGAACGGAAAACTTTCCAGAAAACTCATGCATCATTATTAGTTCGAAGAAATTACAACTTTCGTACACTGTATTTTGTAACGTCTTATCTTATTTATTTTATAGGCGCAAATATTGAAAGAATATTTTAGAGCAAAACGTTGGTAAAATTCTTTTAGCAAATTAAAAGTATGACAGTTTATAAACCGCATCACTTTTGACTTTCTGTGCCAGAGTAAATGTATATTCTGGAGAGTTTTGTTTTTCTTGATCAATAAGAAAGATAAGCTTACGTAGTTGTATGCTCAAATAAAAACGGAAAGCTATTTCATCCACACAGCCCCTACAGCTAAAATGTAGATTTATAAAATAAAAAAGTTTAATTATTTATGCAAAAACTTTTACATTTGTTATGATAGATTTCCCTGTTTATGGTTTCACGAATATGATTAAATAATGTTTTTAAAATAATATGAATTTAATGAATCTGCTTAAATATGTGCACTTACCCGTCATATGGATCATGAGATCTTGTAAGAACCTTGCCACGCTTTTTTCCAACAACTTTTTCATCTTGTCGGTTGAATTTCATTCTTATAAGGATTTTATAGTTGGAAAAAACAATGGAATTACTTCCCACGGGTGATTGCAAGTATTCCTGATGATTTATTCCTAACCACGCAACTGCATTGCCTTACACGGAAAACTGTCGGGACTTTTTATTTCAGTCTTTTTTGTCTCCCTCGTACTT
Organism: Lepidocyrtus fimetarius; assembly: GCA_036507315.1. Lineage (NCBI taxonomy): Eukaryota > Metazoa > Arthropoda > Collembola > Entomobryomorpha > Entomobryidae > Lepidocyrtus > Lepidocyrtus fimetarius. The sequence continues at coordinate 6,945 of JAANSO010000451.1, forward strand.
ATAAATACTATAAATCCTTTAAAGTACTTTTTGTAGAAATTTCCATCCCGTTTTTACTCCTGATCATTTGCAGCTCACTTACTTCCTTAAAGTAAAGTTTAGAACTGAGCTAAAATCTTTGAAATCGTTTAGTTTAAAATAGTGGAATACTGGAATGCAGCATAAGCACGTTGGTAATAATGACGGTAATTACCACCCTCTCAATTTTCAGATATGCTATCTGTTATTCTAAACATAAACAAGTTATTATACTACATAATGTTTCCATTCCGCACAGCACCATTTTGAATATTTTCAGCGTAAGTTTGTTTCAATTGAATTTATATTTTATCGATTAATTTTTTTACCGACTTGGTCCGATTTTTAATTAGACTGCATTCTTATAAGTGAAAAATATTTATACGTCGCAGTTTCCTACAATTATTCATTGAGTTCGGTTTCCATTTATAATTTGACAATTTTCTAGCAGGATGCGTTTCTACTTCATGAATTAATTAAGTATTACTGGAGTATTGACTCGTTGTATAGTGATGATTGACAGTTAGGGAAAGTTTTTTTGTTGGCAAATAAATACTATTTGTATGTAAGAACAGCAATGCTGAAAGTGACAATGATAATGTATACTTTTGTGATATGACAAATTGAACGAGCTGATTATTAAAGATTATAGAAAAAGTCAAATATTTACACAAGCCAGGTAACTACCTAATGTCAGACTTTCATTCATCGCATGATAAATATTTAATGAAAAGGAACCTTTTCAGTCATTGTATTGTTTTGATTCCTACGTATTTCTTTGTGGGAATGATGATCATGGATTATGATCGGACCCAAAATCGTATAAAGATTTAAATTAATCTTACATCTTACAATCACTATCCTTTTCCTTTGATCACGCATCCAATCCAATTCATTTTATTTGCATAACTCTTGACTTTTGTTTATGAGCATATTTACATTGCGGTGAAGTAAATAAAGAAAGTAAATGTAGCGACAACGTTGGCACTTTAAGTAATTGCGGAAATATGATTACACTACAATGTTTTCACTCATTCACATTTTTTGTTCAATTTTTTTGAAATTGAGCACAAAAATCACCTATCAATCTCTAAAATAGTTAGTTACCTATTTTAATTCAACTAATCTTGGTGGGTATTCGACAGGACCGCGTAAAAGATGTTTGTGATTTAGAACGTTTAGTATCGTCGTCACGATACGAGACCCTTCATCTGACAAAATTCATTGTGGTCCCATGAAATCTGAACTCGAACTCACTATATTCACTATTTTCTTTCGTTTAAAATGGACAAGACGAAAAACAGAAATGTGTCAGGAAAGTATTTCCTTTATAAGCTCGATTACTTTGATAAACTTTTGACATCGTACAGTATACAATCTAATTGTAAGTAAGTTATTTTCCGTTAAAATATTATAAATAAGGAGAAAGGTGTGATGTTTATGCAACACGAAGATTTCTCAGTCAGAGAACAACAAATAAACAAGTGGATGATGGTTGTGACAATAATGAAGATGATGGGAAAGCAAAAACAGAAGTCACATTTGATTCATTCACCACCATCAACGCCGTGTTTTCTATAAAAGTTAGAAACACAAGGACAAAATTGCACGTTGTACTTCCATACACGGAGAATAGTCTTTCATTTGATTGTTTTTCTTGTTTGCTATCATAGTCATCATCAAGGTTGTACACAGCTGGATTCCCCATTTCTACTATTATAAGCTTTTCCCGTTGCTTTCTCCGTAGCTTTCACCTATACCTTTCCATGCGAATGTTATCTACTATCTCCTCACCGTAACCGACACCACTGCCGCCAAACTACTTCTACTGTGGCATCATCATTGCCAAGTTAATACCACATTACTGTACGTTCCTCACATTGTGGATGCTTGCATAGTTCATCAATATAGTTGCAAATAGTGCTTTTAGACTTTCTCTGTGATTTCTTCGATGTAAAAACCTCTTTTGTGTAAAAAGGAAGGAATGGGAGGGTTTTCGATGTTACAGTTACACTGCTACTATTCCGGATAAATCAAGTATTGACCTATGATTACATTTCATGATCCTATTATTATATAAGTAATATTTGCAGAGTGCCAGAAGTGATATAAGGAGAAAGCTGTTACGTATGCAAAAAGGACTCTACAAGCTTTCATTTTTTATGCTTTCAAGATATACTTAAACATATAACTAGGTTTGGAGATTTGTGCGCTTTCTTCCTTGGTATCATTTTCTTCCCCTTTTAATAATAAAAGAAGCGATTAAATAATGTTTAAAGAGCTTCGAAAGTTATGTAAACGAAAAAATGTATTCTATAGAATGTACCGTAATATATTGAAATTGACAAGTAAGCAAAATCTAGTAGAGTATGAATGGAAATAAGAAAATAATAAAAATATGAGAAAAGGGAAATAAAATTAAAAAATACGCGGGAATATTATAATTTGCTTTGGGTAAACAAGGGTATGAATAGGAAATAAAACCCTCTTTGAAAATTGTAGAATTTAAACTTATACAACAATGATTTCAAAAAAGGAAGCGTAAAATTTTGTAAAATAAAACTTTAAAGAAGAATAATGTAATAACATAATAATATAACGATCAGCAGAATTGGTAACGACAGCAACCCTATTTTACAAAGTTTCGTAACATCCAACTTGCTGAGTTGTAGCGTCAAAACGGTAACCTTGCTTGTTGTTGAATGAAACATGTTAAATGAGATACTTGTACGGAGTTAGGTCATCTAATCTAAAAACCTACATCGAAACAAAAGCAGAGATTCCAATTTGATACGAGTGACCTTGTACATAATATATAAGTACAAGACCCCACCTTCTCTTCAGTTTCCCTACCTGTGTACACCTTCCATCATCTATCTTTAACGTTTTCAGGATTTCCAGGTATAATAAGCGTAGCGCTCTTGTATTTTAATTGAGATGGTGCCTTCATTACTGATTTGCATTGTCCGCATGGAATTCTTCTGCGTTTAATGATGAGATGGATGGTTTAAGGTTTCCAATTTCTACAATCCTGCCTTGTATGTAGTTCTATTCCGTTTGAAAATCTGGCTTAATTAAGATGAAGACAAGAAAATGTATGTATGCAGCTATTGCTCCATTATATTTATTCATACCTACACGGTTATGCAAAAAAAAAACTTTGCTTTTTTTGCGGTTGAAGTGGTTTTTCATTTGGCATAAGTTTGTATTTTCATACGCAACCAGCTCTCTCCGTTACGTGAACAATATGTACATTTATATCCTATTATACAAGGAGGAAACTGATGACGATGATGATTATGAAAGTAATGATATCAAATAACAAAAATGTGGCTTGACTTACCTTTCCACATTTTTCTCGACATTTCCGCTTTGTTTTCCAAAGGGAACCGTTATAGACCATGTAGGGATTTTGGTTAATATTGGTAGTAAAGAATTTTATGTTAGAGAGGATGTTTTTAATATGAGCAAGAAAAAAGGAAAATGCAGTTACCTTGAATTATATACTTATTTACATTAAAGCATTCCATGTGCAATAGGCTTTAACCAGGTTGGCAAATCCTTTACAAAATAAAGAAGAAAGAACTAGTCCAATTCTAATCGTATATCATTTCCTTTCAAGAAAAAGAAAATAGAACGGATATTGACAAAAGAGCCCTCCCTGTTTTCAATAGTACAATACCCATAGGTAGAAATCGGAGCATTGTCCAAATTGCCTTTAGTTTTTGAGTGACAAATGATGTGATGATCGTTGCCCAGTCCACTACCAATTACATTTTAATAAATAAATAAACTAGCAAACTTTGACAATATTACGACGTTTATGCAGGTGTTACAAGATGTAGGAATATCAAGTGAAATGGTGAGATATCAAGGGATGTAGGATGAAATATGGTAAGCAAAAGCCAGCCGAACTATTTGCCAGCCTTTCATTCGTTGTGCCAGAAACTTATTTAGTCTGCTGACAAAAGCAATTGCTAATAACAGCAAAAATATAGTAAAGCGCTTTCTTGAAATTTTTTGCCCTTCTTCTAAAAATAAAATCAACTTTGAGTAAATAATATTCTAAACTACTATCTAAGGCACCTGCAAACTATTTGCGGGCTAAAGAAGTTGCTAAAAAATGCAAGGCTGGCAAATGGTCCCTCTGGCTTTTTGTACCGCGGGCTTTTCTTCGCTGGCAAAATGGCTTTTACCTACTCTGCAGGCTTTCACCTTCTTTCCGATATCAAGTGGATTTGTCTATTAGCTTCTTTGATTGTAATGCATATAAATAGACTTATGATGATGACAATATTCCGGAAATAGTTATCTTGCTCAATTTTGCTTGATTTAAGGTATCAGTTACATTATTCTGGTTTTACTTGAGCTTCGCTAATATTAGCTTTAGCTTACGTTTTTTGGTAACTAATATTGCATATCATATTCCTTCTCATTCCATTTCATTGAATATGACAATAACGGTGCATGTTTTTTCATTTCGTTGAGGGATCTAGTATGATGACATTGAAGAAAAGGGTAAAATGGTTTTGTTCACAAAATTCAATGTATTTGCGTAGCTTAAATTAAAGCTCTTGACACCCTTTCTTACAATTACCCAATAAGAAGAATAAGAATTTCGTGTAAATATTTTTGTTCTGTAACAGTTACTCATGTCGAATGCTGGAAAGGCATCAAATAAATATACGAAATTTGTAACTATATGAGTCATCCAACATTCTAATAGCTAAAATAACTTACATTGCATAAGTAATTAAGCATACGACAAAGGTTAGACATGCCATAAAACCAAATTATGCTAATTATACACATTTGACACTTTAAAAAAGTGGTTTATTTCTTTATGTGGAAATATTTGAAAGAGACGAAACAATGCAGCGTTTAACCATTTTCAGCTTTTTATTGTGGGAACGCTAATGCAAAAAAGTATTTAAAAACCGCAATAAATTTAGTAATACGCACCCAGTTGAATGGTATACGTTAAGCAAATGAATCACTTCATACGAATTTTCTGACGCCATGTCTTGGTTTCCGGGACCGGTCAATATTAATGAGTAACCAATTAAGTCATTACTAAAACTCATATAAATATGACATAAAATGATGAATTACAAAAAACAAAATAATTGTTTAGAATTAAACTGCATTGAAATTCTCCCGAATAAACTTTTAATCGTTTTGAAGGATTACAATAAAAAATGATAAACTTATTTCAGTTTCATGTAGCAAACTTATTAATCACTTTGCTATTTTCAGAATACTCAGGTGGATACAGATTTAATATACGAAATGAAAAAATTAAACTTGCAATTCATACCAATAGAACAATAAAGGTATCGTAATATTTTAAAAAATCGAAAATACTTTAATTTGCAAATCACTTTCACATCCTTTACACTAATTTTGTTATTTTCAGTCAGTCCAAACAAACATGAAAACTACTTTTGATGGACAACACTGCCGGGGCTGTACAGATCCTGATTCAGGTAACATTCAATAACATATTTATTAATATCTTCTGGTGCTTCACTTTTGTATGAATGAATAAATATTGTCAATAATATAGAACCATTTTGGTAATTTAATTTTCAGGCCGTTGCAATAAAAAGCATCTCTTTCGTGTGGTAAATTACAGAAAAGAATTAAAATGTCAGCCAGAACCACAGCTAGTCAAACTGAAATTGCCAGGTCCTGACTACACGGTAGAGCCCTCCGTGGCCAAAGTTAAACAATGTAACGGTTACTGCCGACCTTCCTTTGAAAGTTGTATACCACTGGAGACAACTTTCGTTACTATTCCGGTAAGTTTATACGTCCATTGTACTGCCACTAATAGTGACATTGTAACAAAAAAGATTCCAAGAAATTGTTTTTTTTTCTAAATTAAATACAGGTTATGCTGACGCATCATTCATCCGGAACCACAAAATGCGTGGAGTACGAAGTCGAGCAGCATATTTCGTGTGCGTGTGGCTGTAAGATTTTAAAGGAGGATTGCTCTGAGCGACATGTAAACGAATTTAACCTTTCAATACAAAACAATTATATTACATTTTTGCAATAATTTGTTTTCTAACATTTCGAATAGATTCATGAACGGTGTTCATGTAAGTGCAAGAATCAAAATGAAATGTATAAATGTCTGAACGATGAATTGTTACCGAAGACAATATGGGACGAGCATAACTGTGAATGTATATGCGAACCCGAGATATGTCCAGTGGGACTAGCATGGAATGCAAAGGACTGTCGGTACGCAAAAATACTTCAATAACCTGATTCTGCGAGATGCTTTCGTATTAGCAAAAAATGTGGCTAACTGGAATACTATTTTTTCGTTTTCAGGTGTGATTTGATATCGCGAAATGATATTCAAAACTTGTTATATTAATGTTGCAATAGCCAGCTTATATTGTTATCTTGAACTATTCTAAAATCGTCACTTTATTCATCCGAATGGTATTTTGCTGAGAACAGAGAATGGTCACGGAGTTGCAGAAAATAAATTTTAAAATAAATCTTAATTTGTTTTAAAAAGTAATGAGAATACAAGGAATTTGATTTGTGAACTGACTACATTTCTAGCTGCAATTATTGTATCTTTTGCATTACAATAATGCAAGGATTACAACAAATACAGCGCTGGGGTAAGTTGATACAAACAAGAAATGCGTATCCACATTTTTTATTATTATTACCACAATAAATAATTCGAACTGCCTTCCAAACATAGGTATCATAACAAGCGTACTAGTAGCGAATCATTAATTGATTACTAGATAGTATTTAACAAAAATAAATTCCATACTACCTAAGCCATCGATTATCGATTACAATAGAGATAGCATACAACATCTTTAGCAAATTACTCCGATAGATAGAATAGAATATTATGTTCCTCTCAGAGATATTCATGGAAGATATAAATCAAACTGCATCGATCTTAAGGCATAAGCCATCCTTCAATTCTTTAAAATAGGGTTTAAAACTATTACTAACATGATACCGGAATGCGCAAAAGTAATTATAAAGATTTAACTAGTACAATTGCTATTAAACTAGTTTTCAAGTACTATTAAACTACAATTTCTTAGAAAATATTAGCGAAACAATTTTCTTATATAAAACTATCTATCGAATCCAAATTTCAGCCAACTTTGAAACTATAAATAAATTTTGTCAGCACAAAATGAAAAGATATTAAGTATTTTTGGACAACTAGATATTTCATTTACATATTACATTTCCTTTCATTCCATCCAGCCTCATTTCAACGAGGATAGCTGACAGTGTGATTGTTCGGGTTAATAAATTAAAATTTCTGCTATTACAAGTTAAATAAATTAAAAATATTTTTATAGTATATGCGGAAGAATGACATTTATATGACCAATGTGTTAATTTTTCAAACGAACTCGCCTACCTTATTAAAGAATCGCAAAAACACTCAATACATAATATTTTTCATACATATTTTTTTCGTACGTACGGACAAGAGTGCAATATATAGGTATTGTCTAAAATATAATAGTTTTACTCTGAATATCATACGAAATACTGATTACAATATTTCTAAGTCACAGTGTCTTATTTCTGGATGAGATTTTCTCAGTCTCTTTTCAATTCTATCTATTTCTGCTCCTAATGTGTCTACTATATTTTCGCCATGCTTTAGCAAGAAAGCCTCCAAGTCTTCCTTAGTCTTGATAGTTTGAGTTTCCTAAAATAATTAAGATCAATAAATTTATCACCAAATAAAATCGATTCATACTAAATAGAAACTTTTGGTATGTATTTTACCTCTAACAAAGCTATGATATCTTGTTTTTCCAGATAGGTTCTCGTTAATTCACGTCCGTCAAAATCTACTTCTGCTTTATAACGAACTTTATTGTTTCCCATGTCGATTCCCTTAACATCATGTATTGCGCGGATCATAACGTCGCTTTCAAGTTCGGTATTGATCGCTTCTAAGTTATCTCTCGGAATGGAGCGACCAACAAGTGCGGCACTATTAGAATAAATTATAAAAGATGCAACTCCACCTAAATGAGCAATAAACAATTTAAACCTTAGCAATATTGAATTTGTCACAAATGAAATATGCTCCTAGATCGTTAGCGAGAGCTTATCATATACCTAAAAGGCCTCCAATGGCGAGAGACCCAAGAGCATCGGGAATGGGTGACTGAAAATACATTGTCATTCCCATGCAAGCTGCAGCAATTCCTACTCCTGCGACCGCAGCGGTATCTTCCAGTATCACAACATTAAGGGATGGATCTCGCCCTCGCAAAACTAATAATAACATAAACACGACAAATAAAATATCAAAAATTGAAAATCCATGCTGATTAATGAATGTAAACACATTGATCTTACTAAATTCTCGAAATGTCAATCCGACTTCCTTGGCCCGTTTTCGAATGGAATTACAAGCCAAGAACAGAGTTGCACCTTCAGAAACCAATGAGCCTGCCAGAATTATTAAAGCCTAGGAGAAAAGACCATCAACAATTGTTTTTTCATTATCCACCAATCCATCAAAACTTGTATTAAAATCTACTGAAGAGTTTTTTTACCCAATGCAGAGATTCAATTGGTTGCATTCCCACAAGACCCGTGAATCCATGATAAAACGACAACCCAGCACCGACACAAAAAATACCCACTCCGGAAATAAGGGAGGCAACATGCCGCATGTTTGCATATCCATAAGGATGTTCGATGTTAGCACTTTGAGTAGATTTATGAATTCCGTAGGCCAAAATTAACTGATTTATTGTGTCAGCTAAGGAGTGTATTGCTTCAGCAAACAAACTATGGGATCCAGTCATATACCATGCTAGTAATTTTATGACAAAATTACTACCATTGCTAAAAGAACAATATAACACAGTTACGGCAAAAATATTTCTACCATTAAATCATTTGTTAAATTAAAAATTCATACATCACAACTGCAGTCATAACAATTCTTCCTGAGCCTTCTCTTAACGCACTGCGTTCCTTTTGACCAGATCCATATCCTTCCTTATGCTCCTTCCGATACTTTTTTAATATTGTCCGAACATCTTGCGCTGTAAAAAATAGTGTATAATTTTAACTGGTAATCTTCATTCATACAACCTTGATTATACGTTTACTTTCTCCAAATAATTGTGAAAAATATACCCCTCGCAAAGTCAGCGCCTTCCACCCGAATTCGCTTTTCCTTCCGTAGGTTCTCTTTCCCTCCCCATACTTCAGAGGCACTATTATAAATAAGTAATACATTTTTACAATTTTGTTTTAATTAATTAAAAAAATACATAAAAATGCATATTATATTGAAAATGTTTTACCGGTCTTCTACATCCCTTCTCCAATAGACTAAAATTGGAGGCTCATCCGCATGAGGCGATCTGCGTAATGTTTTGCGAAGCCCATTCAAATCATGAGGCTGTAACAAATACTCTTGCATAGCCCTCAACGGAGTTATAAAGTTTCTTTCCCTGGAAGTGAATGTTCTGGCTCTATATGTATCTTCGACTTCTAGCGATCGCTTTTCTACTTTGGTCGCACTATCAACAATGTTTTTATCAGGGAAGATTTGCTTCGCATGCTTGAGAAAACTCATGAAGACATCATCAAGAGGTCGCATCCCAGACAAAACATCAGTATATAGGGCATCAAGATCCTTTGAAAGGGGTACCGAGTCCAAACTACGCTCCCGGTAGTTTTTTAATACAAGAGTGTACATCTCATCTGAAATTTAAAGAGCAAAATATCAACGAAAGTCTATTTATGATTATCAGCTCTTAAGTCTGGTTTCAGTCTTACTATTAATCCCACAGTCGGCAGCTAAATTCATTACTTCAGGTTTGGCAAAGTATTCATTGACAACTTTCAAAATGTCATTTCGACGCTTCACTGCCTCAAACGATTTTAAAAGAAGTTCCTCCTCTTTCTTGTCCGTTATTTGACTAACCACAAGTCCTCTCTTTTTTAAAGGCAGCTCAACAGCTTTAATTTCAACAGTATCCCCTGAAGTTCCTTTCTTATGGCGTACCTGAATCCTCTGAACATCAATAGCAATTGGAGTCACCAGAAGCTTGCTTTTCAAAACGCACCATGTTGATGACGATAAAGCCCGCTGTGCCAAACCTCTTGACCGATGCATGACGAAGTTAACGAATTAATCCAATACAATATCAAAGAAGGCCCACTCGTCCTAGTATCCAATATCTGTACAACAGATTACAACCGATTAAAACACTAAAATAACAACGCAATTTCCAACTCACCACCAATGTATTTTACCTTCTAAGAAATTTCTTGAAATAACAAGGTTCACATTATTACATTTAATCCTTAATTGTTAAAGCCAATGGCACTGGCAACTCGCAAACTCGCATTTCACAGAGGAAAACATTTTACAACTTTCTTCTGAGAATTCATTTTAACAATAGCCCTCTTTTCACAATGTTATAACTACGAGACCATTTATTGCTGGTTTAAAAATGTGATGTTAAGACAATCTTCCCATCACATTCTCACTTCATCAGCTGCTTGTCCATTGCAAAGGATTCAAATCATAACAAACTTGCAAACCAGAAAAAGTTACTTTTTCTGCCTGTTTTAGCTCAAAAAACACTACAAAGGATGCGGATGAAGACAAGGCAGATATAAAATGTTACGTCATATTTAGGCTGTATAGGTTGTGTAAAAAACCACTTCAGCTTTTGCATGGCTTTTGAACGGGCACGATCCATTATCCATAACCTCAATGCAATGCTTCCTTGCCTTTAAAACAAAACTTTGTTTTATGCTTTTTCTCTCGCGATTTCCATTTTTCTCTACTTTGCGGCTGTTTCACTCTTTGGCATTCCAAAAGTCCGTCTACTGCACTTTTTATGTTAATTAGCTAAATTAACTTTAACGGTTAAATCTGTGGTGCATTAGTGTACGCTAAGCAATTATGGATAAGAGGTAAGTTTAATTTAGGAAAATTAGTTTATTTGCATAATATGACGAATGAATTAAAAAAGGTAGTTTATGCAAAAGATGAAACGAACTTTGCATATTTCATGATTTTTGCTGTTGAGTTAATTTTAGAGAGGTATTAATAGAGAATTCCATAATTTTCTACAAACAATGCAGAATAATGACCGTTAAAAATGCAAGCAAAATGGGTTTATTTGGTTTTTGACATGTTTGCATCAAACCACACTGTTAATAATTTTCAAGCTTTATTTTAATAATTTCCTCTGGAGATAAAGTTGCTTAATTGTTAATTATCAGAATTAATTGGCTGCGTTTTGCTATTAACATAGAAATAAAATAATCCGTTTTAAAACAGGTGGTGTGGGCATTAGTTTAAACTTATTTTGTTGTAGTTTAGTTTGTAATGTGAAATCATTTAAATGTTTGAAATCTGTTTTTATTATTTCGCAGGGATAAACCTTACTGGGTCAGGGGTCGGGGTCGTGGCCGTGGTCGCAACAGGATGAATCCGGGGGCAAGAGTTCAACAGCATTACTCATCGGAGGAGGCGTACAATGGGGGCAAGAGGGGTGGCGGTGCGAGAGGGTATTACGATCGTGCAACACGAATGTATCATTGGCCTCCAAGAATGAATTTGTTGGATCCCATCGCTCTTCAAAGGCGTGAAAAACAAATTGACAAGGGGAAGGCGACCGAGGGTTACCAGAATTATGTGAAAATGATACCTCGGTACTCCAAACATTCTTACTATAAAGCATTATCTAACTATAATCATAGGTTGGTAACCTACTAATGTACTAATTACTTGTATAATAGAGATGCGAGAATGGCAAATATGCCGAGGACTCCCTCTAAGGACCAGGAATGTAGCCGCCGCAGCTTTGATGCACAAGTTAAAATTTGGAGACGACAACTTCACGTTTTCGACCCTCCGGAATTAAAAATCAGAAATGAAGGCGGGTTTTCAGCAGGGGATGCTGGCTCTATGCCAGACCACCAAGATTTCACTGAGGACCATGATCCTTTTAAAATGGAGATTTGTGATAATCATGAAATGCAAATTGATTTGGAATATAATAGTGGCAATGATAAACTTCCCCCGGGCGAGCTTCCATGAGGTTTTGTAAACTCAATATTGCTGTTTATCATGTTATAAAATAAAGCTAGAATTGTATGTTTGTGTATGAAACGGATATTATAATATGTACATTAATATTATGCTATGAATGAGAGTTTATCAAAGAGCAAAAAGTAAATCAATAAATGGTAACGTTTCCCAAAAAATACATATCAATAAACGCAATAATTATAATTTATTTGCAGCGATAATTAAAAAATTAGAATCTATCAGCACGTTTACGAGCGGTGTACTTTGTATCAGGTCGTACATTTTTTCCTTGTCGTCTCCTTCGTTCCTTCTTTTCAAGAATCCATTCCCGAGAAAACTTTGCACCCGAACGGCTTTTAAGGTTATTCTTATTCCGCTGATGATTGGTTTGTCTCTTCGCATAGCTGATACTCGTTGCAGGAGAATCACTTAACGCTTCTGGCATAGAATGATCTAGTGAGGATCCCACAGTTAGAACGAGATACAATTTCATTTTTTTCTTCGATTCCGGATAATCAATAAGAACTCCTCCGTTGAATCCGGCTCGAGTTGCTTGTTGCATTATCAAACCCTTTTGGTTTTCATTTGCCGGGTAAAACTGAAATACTGCACGGCCACCAGTGTTCTGAAAATATAGTGAAAAAATGTAAAAATTAAGTAATTATATAGTCTACAAATTCATATAAAATATGGTTCTAGATTTTACTCTGTATAAAAAATTTGAACTGATGAATTGAATTTACCAAAACTGCATATAAAGATGTAAAAAACTTGCTAAGTCTTTGAACAGGATTATGAACTGATTTATCTTTATTGCAAAGCCATTGGAGCGCACTGACGCTGATAGCATAGTCAAATGTTCCTGCGCGGAATGGAAGTCCGTCACCCATATCTGATAATAAAAGATCTCCCTCTACTTCTCGTTCCATAGCCACATCTACAGGATAACCAACAATTTACGCAGATTTAGTTCCCCAATTCCAAAAATCAACATCGTATAGAACGTAGAATAAATTTGAAAACTAACTTAACATGCTTTCAGAAATATCCAAACCGATCCACATGTGCCCATCTTCATCAAGGCATTCCCCAGATAATCCAGAACCGCATCCTATGTCCAAAATCAAACGTGGCTCGTCATCTGGAAGCTCCAAAAGCTCAATGCATCGTGTAGCCATTTCACTTTGAATCTCCATGATTCTAGTACTACAAATAAGACCCGGTTTGCATTAGTAATTTATTCTTTAGTATAAATATTTATTTTCTAATGGTATTTATGCTTACTTTTGGGAATATTTTCTGGCCTCATCATCGTTATAAAACTGCAAACATAAAATAATATTGAGTCAGGGCGGGTTAAAATTTTGAGAGCTATAAAAATTTAATTGTTCATAGTAAAACAAAAACAATTAACTTACAATATCTGGTGGGGCAATATCCTCCGGACGTCTTGCAGATGACATTTTGATAAAATTCGGATTTGCAAAACTCTAGAGTTGCAGTTTTAATTGTCAACGTTCGTTAACTAACAGATTTGTCCAGTGACTCCTCAGTATTTAATTATTCTACAGTTAAAACTAGAGATTTGGCGAAGACCAGGGTAAAATGCAAGCCACAAGCGAGCACATGTAAGTAAAGTTGTGTTGAATTGTAGTAAAGTATTTCCCGGTGGTAGTTCGCATTGCCCCAACATAAATTTGATAGCCTTCGTGAATGCGAAGCGAACAAAGACTATTTTCAGACGATAGATGCCAGATTATGCCATGAAGTCCTTGGAAAACCTTTTCCTTCGTGTTTCCAACAAATAATGTCATAATGAGATGAGAAGTGAGCATTATAATATGAAAATCGTAAAAGATCAATCAAAAACATAGTTGCAATACTCTTTATTATACTGACACTTTTTTAGATTACATAATAGCATTCCTAAAAGTCGACAATTAGGTTCATGTGAGTAGGTACTAAATAGGTATTTGACACTTTTGTAATTCTTTTGATTGATTATAGTTTAGCTAATTCACATATTATGGTTGTGAATATGTAATGAATGAGAAACATACAAATCTATACTTTGGCTTTGGTACAAGTATAACAGTCTATTAACTAGCATAACAATAGTATTTTGTGTGCTATTCACATTTCGTTCCCATACTAGAAATATATAACTTATTTGGTATTTAAACATTTTTTCAGATTTTAATCTTTATTCATTGATGTAATTGTACTAAAATTATAATTCATGTAACAAATTGTTTGGGTTAGATAATTTGTAGTGTTTGATATAATTTACACAAGCTTATCAACCAGAAACTCTTTGTTGTGGTGGTGGGTCTTCATAGCGCCTTGGACTACTTCGGGATTGGTTCCGATTACGCAACACACCTTCACACTTGTGCACAGTCAGTCTCCAAAATGCAGATCGGAACTCGGGTGAATAAAACGCATAAATGAAAGGGTTAATTGCCGAGTTACTCCACCCTGAAATAAAATTTTTTAAACATTTTTTAAACATTTTTAAAATCCTTTTTGGCGTAATTCGAGATAACGGCAATCATCACTACATGGTGATGATAATAACTTTATCTAGCTAAATCTTTTATACCAAGCCAAATTAATGCATCCATGAGTCCACTTGGAATCGTATCGGAGCTGGGAGTGAAGGGCCCCATCACATACGCTACGAAGAATGGCAACCAACAAATGATGAATCCTCCAACAACAGCGGCTAAAGTTTGAGCCGTTTTGGTTTCCCGTTTAAATGATGCAATCCTCCCGCTTGAGAACTCCCTTGATGAAGTTCCTCCATTATGGTTCTGATCATTGGACTGCATTTGAGAAACAAACTTCATGCTTCTTAGTCTCTGTAGCCCACCCATACTTGGTTGAGAAAGATGGTTTGGAATGGTGCGTGAGTGATGGTGGCTATTTTGAGTATTATTATTGGGCTGATAAATTCTATTTGGATGAGTCCTATTTGAGTATGGACTTCTTTTGTCACGAGATGATCCTGATGACGATGCTGGAGGTAATGGAGATGTATTAGGTACGTTCATATTATTCCCTCCAGTTGCTGAACTGGCAGCACTCATTAATGAAGCAGGATTTCCTGCAGGTGAGCTATCCATTATCATAACAGACTCTATTTGACTAGCGGATTTATCAACTGCTCCAACGATCCCAACTTGTCCTAATGGATTGCTGCATTCCGCTAATTCATGCTCATATGAACAACTTGTGCAATTTGCATTTGCAGCGTTCCCTCCTTTCCTTTTCCCTAGTGAGGTTTGAGTGGCTGGACTTGTCTCAACTGTCCATACGCGAGCTCCCTGTGACAAACTTTGGCAACTGCTATCTCCCTTTAAATTCCGATCATTCTCGGCTCCTGTAGGTTATGAATAAATTATGAGCTTAATTAAGGTGTAACCTCGATCTCATCAACGAAAACAGGAAAAATGCAGTAGGTATAATGTTTTTTTCTTTTTAATTACCTCCAAATTCTCTCCCAGCGGCCCCCGTGGATTGATGAACTCGATGAATGCTCTTTTGTGGGCTCGCCGTAGCTATGCTATGATGACAGAGCCTCGAGCCTGTCTTCATTCTTGACGAATACTGATTATTTTGAAGTTGTTGCCGATGATTTTGACCCCCGCATCGACCGCTGTTTTTAATTGATCGGTTATGCAACTGTTTTGTTTGCTGGTGGAGTTGTTGATTAAGATGATGAGAATGTTGAAGCTGCTGTGGATGTTCACAGCTATTCTCATGATCTGTAGTGCTACCACTCGAGTTTTCCGTTCCGGATGAAGCAAGTGTGGCGGGATCGGGTAATGCGATGGCATCAGTGGCTGCAACATCCATGTCTCCTTTCTTCCCAGAGATGCAACCAGGATATTTACCTTGTCTGAAAGCATAACAAATAAAACAAAACAGAATAAAAGTCTTGTTGTAATAAAATAAAAATTCATGAACGATGTAACTTAAATTGTACTTTTTTCTCGTTTTACCTGTTTCCGTGTTGTCCACAATTTTTCTTACTAGATTTCCCATCCTCGTCATCCTCACTGTTCCCTCCTGTGCATGAGCTCAAGCCAAATCTGCCAAGAAAGCTGCTTTCTTGATTTTTTCCTCCTGTAGTAGTTCCAATGGAATCTTCTGAATCCCTTTCATCCAGCTCACGATGGTGGCATATATCTTGCAAGTCTCTCTCATGTCCTCGCTCCACAAGGAGAGATGCTGATCTCTGAAGAACATTTTTATGTTTTTCTCCTGCTCCAACTTCATCCCGAACCTTTTGATGTAAAGGTTCTTCCACGTCGCTTCCACCATACTGAGATTTCTTAAAGAACAAAATACCAGTTTAGAAACACTAATGAAAGGGAGCTTAATGCGTTCTCATCTTTCATAAAAAAGAATAGAACATATTAGGAAAAAAGTACGAAATGGGAACGTAAATGACAGTTTAAAAAACAAGGCTTGCTGGGAAAGCGCCGAAATTGAATCTTAACTGCGGATCAATGCAAACAAGAAACACGGAACCAGAGAGAAAATGCATTTCCCTACATAATTCCCATTATTTTAAATAAATGGCACTGTCAACAACAAAATGAGGATTAGAAATGTGATCTTTTACAAGACTAGACTTTATTTTTTATCCACCACATACTTTCTCTTTCTTTTAAGATTTCAAAATGCCCCGTACCTGTTTTAATGCTTACATCTTGAATACATGAACCGCTGTAACTATTCTTCAGTGGATTATATTTTAAATATCCTATTTTATTCTAAAATCTAATCTTATTTCTACGTTAGTTTCTCTGAATCTGCTCACCATGTCAGCTTGCAAGGAGGGAAAAGCTGGAATTAGTATTACAGTAGGGATTTATACATTTGACCAGTTTATTTTTTAAACCTTATAAAAGTTATAAATATGTATATTTGGCATACAGTTGTAGTTTCCCAGAGAAAAATTAAATCACTCTCTTGTCCATTCAAAATCATTCTTTCTTAAACTTCTTTTGAAGAGGAATAAATCAATTTTATGAGTGCATTCTAGTAAATAATAAGATTACAAAGAGGGAAAAAGCAGTCCCAGACGAAGAAAATACCCTTTTACAATCTCCAATCCTTATATTCATAATGTGTGGAATGACTCACACTCTACACACATTTCTACATAATTTTCTATTCAAAGTTTTTGGATAAAGACGATACAAATCCATTACACAATCTCAAGGCTATGGACCAAATCAAACCATGGATTTGCAAATTGAATTATCATCAGCACTTTTCTATTTGCTTAAATCTTTTACCCGAAGATTTCATAGAAAGACCATTCATAACTGGATTAGTTTTATTTATAAAAGCTTTTCAATAACCATAAGACCGAAAATTTCCAAAGTGAGAACGGAGAATGGATTTCTCATTTTCTCCATATGAAAGCAAAATTACAAGGTTACTTAATGTGATGGATTGGATACGTTATTTTTAGTAAAATTGTTTTCACCATTCTTTTTTAACGAATCAGCTAAAACACAACTCAAATTCTAATTTAAAAATCTTATCCATTTACCTTCAGTTCAACATGTTACTTTTTATTTGTAAAAACCAAAGCCTTTTTCTGGATCGTGTTTATATCACCGTACTTTTCCACTAGACACTGAACACCAAAACTATGTTATTTCAATAATGGAAACCGTTTCATGATGACTCATGACATGTGGTAGTCTTTCTTTTGGAAATGTACATACAAGTACGCAATATATATTATATACGGGGAAAGTAAAAAGAACGATGGTAAAAAATAGAACGAAAAATCTTCCATGCATTAGGTTAACCTCTTTTCCAAATCTACATTCCAGCAGATAAAAATTAGCTTTTAAAATCACTTTTATTATTACTATCAGAATGAAGACAACATTAGCCCATTTATGCAAACATGCATTACTTTTTTACTCGTTGTTGCTCATACGTGCAACTTAGTATTTTTGGCTACATCTTGAATTTCTTTTCCAACTTGCTTTGTGGGTGCTTTTTCACTTAATGGTATCTCAGTTGGAGGAAAAAGTGTGGAGGAAAGTAATAATAGCACCATTTCTGACTCATTCACGGAACTGCTTTTTCGATGGACGGCTTTTAACAAATATCTCATCATCAACAACAACAACCGTCAATATCTAAACTACTTTCATCCTTGATCAAAAATACCAAACCATAACCATTATGCAGTCAACATTCCAAGCAAGATGTTTTCCTGGCGGAAAAGTTTTTTATTCTTTTTGTAAATATTCCATGGACAAATAAGTAGACAATTTTTGCAAACGCTTATAAATAGTATGCTAATTTAGGGAGTAAAAGCTAAATAAGGCTTACTCGATGATCTCCTCTGGCATGAAGCTTCTGAATTGATCTTTGACGTCTCGTGATAACGCAGGCAATCCTGGCATAGACGTACAGCATGACAAGGAGAGGAAGGAAGAAGGAGCCAAGAGCTGAGTAAACCACGTAGCCGGTGTTCTCGTTATATTCGCATTTATTTTCCGTATTACGATTCTCTTCGTACCTAAAAAGAAGTAAAATTATATTAAAAAGAAATTTTTGAAATTGTAAAAATGTTTTAAGATTTTAAGTTGTTACTAATTTCAAAATTGTAATTGGAGAAGCTTGGCAATTGCTCTCATAATTATTAGCCTTGAAGATTTCAAAGAATTCCTCTAAACCAAAGCTATTTAATTTAGCAAAGTATTATAAGCCGAAATAATAAGTGTTATTAATCATGTATGCATTAATTTGCTCATTATATGAAGTTGTTCGCTCGTTGACAGATATTATAGTATAGTATGTAATTGGTTAATTCAAGCAAGTAACAAGGGAATCATTAAGTATCATGTTTCTCGTGTTTTGATAATCTTGTAACTAAATCAAAATATGAGTCGAATTTTTGAGTGCTTATAGCCAGCCATCCACCCAAGCCAAAAAGCGAGAGAAAGTACTGTAGCATGTGTTTGAACAAGCAGTTTTGTGATGAAAATACATCACAAGATTATTGTTAATGATCATCACAGCACTTACGTGCAATTTTATACTTTTAAAAATCTCATTATTGGCTTGATTAAAAAATTTATTGAAAGGGAATCTTTACAATGTATTATTTTAGTGCAACCTGAATAGGCAAATGATTATGATGGTTTACAAACTACTACTTCTTTGAAGTCTCAATCTAAGCTCATCATTAAGAACTATATTCAACCAAAAACAGTTTTCTTTCAATGAATGAAATGTTGAATGGTTGACCACAAGAACCAGCCATTCTTTTCACAGATAAGAATAGGAGGAAACAGAGAACAAAATAAAGCAAAAGTAAAACAAAATAATGACTAGTTGCTCATTCTTGATCAACTAGTTCGTGCGTTGGAGGAACTCAAATAGGGTAGTAATACATAGCTTGCATTCGTTAGTGGTTGTGATAGAATTTGTGGTATAGTCAACGAGGGAAAAACTTTTAAAAAATTTCTAAAGAGACGAGTGGGTGATTTAGGGGCTCTTGTAGTAAAAAATTTCCAATTTTTAAACTTTCTCCTATTTCAATTGCTTGATTTTTGAGGGAAAACTAACGGCCTTTGTGGAAAACTTTATTCTCTCTAATTTGTACTAACAGGAATTGTCATACAAAGGAATGAGGCCTACGCATTTCGTAAAAACGGAACCAAGCAATTCGGCAAAGCACTTTTCAAAAACAAACGCTTTCTTCCAATCCTTTCCATGTTCCACTTGAGATGTTGGGCCTTCTTGGTATAAAAACGCTATTCCTCTGATCCTAAATAATCTCTTGAGTCAGACAGAAATACACCACTTGTCTTTTAAATGTCACCGTTATAATAATAGTCATAATAATATGCGTAGGGAATCTTTTTTATAAAATTCTTGCGAATGAATGAGTGATTCACCTTTCACTGAAGGAATAAAAAGTCTAACATACTTTCCAGGAAATATAATAATCATGTATATATTTGTGTTATTCATGGACTGTCTATAGGTATTCATAGAAATATGTATCCTAAGAACATATTTTAAATTCCGGAGTCTTTCGTCATGAATCATTCTTTCACGCTCTGTTCTAAGAAATGACAAATGAATCGCACTCCTTGTCAAGGCTAATGAGACACTTGCATGAACATTTCAAATTGCAGTTTCAGCAGCCTTTCCAAGAGAGTTGGTGAAAGTTAGCAAGCCGTGAACTAATAAGATGAAGCGTAAACTGATCTGGTAAAATGGATTTTGTACAACTGTTAGATGTTTTTTCTTGGAAAAACCACTTCATCCTTCTACCAGAAATGTTTTGAAAAAGCCTTACCATCCAAAAATCGGAGGACTTGTTATGACCACTGCTGCAATCCAAACACAAGAGATCATAGAAAGTGCCAAACGTTTTGATCGTCTCCTTCTTGAGTACGCCAATGGCCTTGTAATTGCCAAATATCTGTCAATACTTATCGCGCACAAAGACAGAATTGAAGCGGTGCACAAGAGTATATCAAGGGAAATCCATAATTCACAAATGATTCTTCCAAATCTCCACTCGTTATCTGAGGATAAAACAAACATGGTTTTTTATTATTTGCACACAAACAAAAAAAAATCCTTTAATTTCTTTTCAATTTACGATATAAAATCAGCGTCTATAATACTTTTCAACTGGGAAAAAGAATTTTTCATAATATATACACTCTTAATAAGATTGGCGACAGCGAGGAAGCTGAAAGAGTGAAAAGTAACCCAAGTACAAAGAGACTGGACTGCTATAACGTGTGAAAGACTGGCTTTGCTCAACCATAAAAATGCATTACATTTTCCATTAATCATTTTAATCTCTTTCCTTACACCTCCATGTCAGAAAAAGCTACATAAGTTTTATCTAAAAATAAATTATAATTAAATGGGTGAGAAATTGATTTTTAACGTCTGCTTTGACATTTGAAAGACTTTTAATCCATCTTATGTAATCTTTGGCTAAACTAAGGATTTAAAAAGGGTTTCTTTAGCGATTAAACGTTCCTCAGCAAAATCAAAGTGTTGATGGTAATTCCTTCTTTAGCTGTACAAACCCAGCACTTACGTACGTGGGCGATGATGACGCTGTTTTTATCTGTAAAACATGTCACTTTCTCCACTGATTACCACAAAGACAAGAGAGTGGAATAAGACATTGAAAATCCATCTAAAAACCCACATTTAGCCATCAATTCTATGCTGGTAATGATGACCTCTGCTCAAGCAAAAGTGCAGTTGATGTCTTTCAAGCAAATTTTGTTGATTTTCTTACAAAAGCCTTTTTTGTCCTTTGTGCAAACATTTTTCCTAGAAGAATTCATTTCAAAGTAATTAAAATGTCGGGAAATGTACGAGGGAAAAAGGTCTTGCTGGTGGCCATGTGGCAACTTGATTGTGTTTGTTAATAAAAATGTAGTGGACTGCAAGGGACAGATGTGACTCGTTTCAATGTAAATAATATAAATATGCACGCATGTAGGTTTGGGTTGAAGTAACCAGTGATGGAGTTATTCCTTCCGGGTATATGCTTGAGAAATTGAGTAACATTACAATATTTCATATTTTTGCAAAAACCCTGCTCCACCACCTGCGCGAGAAACTTACAAATATTCAAAACTAATTCATTAGATAAATTTTAACGGTTGTATACAAAACGTAATAAGTATGATGATGTTTTGTACTCGTGACTGGACCATAAAAGGAAGAAATTAAGAAAATGTATCAAACTTTCTCCTCCATTTGCCTAACAATGCATTATTATATCTTTTTTATTTTTCTACTTGTTTACACTTTCACACGTGGATATTTTGTACCCAAGCAGCTCCAGTTGGTATATTAATTTTCACTGAATTCATTGCAGAAAGACTTTAGCAACTTTTAATGGAATATAATTCAAAACTTTGCAAACAAAGACGCTTTATAGAGTAGGAATCAATCAAGTGTAAAGTTTTAGAGAGGAGAAAAACAGAGAGGAGGAAATATTCAGAGCCACGGTGATTTTTATTTTCCTTTTCCTTTGGTAGAAGAATTTTATCTGGCTTCCATAAAATAATTAGCTAGAAATAATGAAGATGGATACATACAAGTTTACTTTGTTACGCAGGAACTAATTGTATGAACTTTATTCCAATACCTTTTTGGAATAAAGCTAAGGACAAATTTTTCGCGCGATACAGTGCTCAATTAATATCTAAATTATTTTATTCAAAGAAAAAGCAAACTTTGGTATGGACTTTCTCCTTCCCTTCTTTCTGAGCTTTTCTCGAGCGGAATAAAATAAAATCAACAGTAAAATTACAACGAGGTGGGAAATCGTGGCGGCGGTAGTTACCGTTGTGCTATACCTATTATTTGCTTTCAGTTTTGTGGAATTCCGCTGTCTGCGTGTTTCCATCTTTCCTTTTCTCATAAAATTCAATTGTCGCTCTTTGTACCTCGCCTTAGTAAACTTTCAGAATGTTTCTATACTAAAACCACCTTAAGAATTCTTTTTTAAATACACAATTTCTACTATTGGAGGTCATCTATTGATGAAATGTTTTTCTATCATTTTCAGAAAAGGATGAGTGGAAAGTCCACAGTACTTACCTACAAGGTACAAAAAGACCTTCGGGGGCATAACAAACATTCCCACGAGCCAGTCTGCCACAGCAAGAGACATAACAAAACAGTTTGTTACAGTTCGTAATCTCCTCGTCGTCACAACCGCCGCTATCACCAGCATGTTCCCAACCTGTAATTTTTATTGGAAAATCAGAAATAACTAGATTCATTCCATATGTGTATAATATGCGTATGCGTATTTCAAAACATCTCTTTTGAAACATGGTTTATAAAAACACTTTGTCCCACTTCAAACTTGAAGATGAAATAGGAAGCTGTTGAATCGTATCGAACTCTGCGTTTTCATTTCAATATTTATAAACTAAATATTTGTTCATTCTGATTTTGGCAACAGCGCCGTATTTCCAATCTCACACTTCAGAAGTAGCTAAACCTATGGTTTTCATCCATTGCCATTATCAAACATTAAGATTCTTGTAATTCATAAATTCGTTGGGATCCTAGATTGACATATTAATTTAAAAATGCCAAGAAGATATAAGTAAAAACCGCCATGGATAAGTTTGTAGTAGATGTGGATACAAAGTGTATAGTTTACTTATATTGTATCATATCAGAAAACTATAATATTCAAATTAATTATTGAAATATCTGATAATAAAACTCAAATTTAACGTTTAATTATGTACTAAAACTCAACATGCGGTACTAGTCTTTCTATCATTGCCTTTTCCTTCGGTTGACGATAAAAGTGGCTGAGCCAACATGAACAAGTTGGCTTTCACTTTCTAACCTTGTGAAACTTATGAAAATATTTCGCAAATGAATTTGGTTTTGCGTGAAACTTTGAACTTTTTTGGCTTTACCAAGCTACCACTTTATTAAGGTTTAATTTCTTTTACATATTTGCTCACAAAAATGAATGCTTTGATTGATAGTAATAACTCTTGTTTTTGGAGCAAAAGCTATGCCTACTTGTTCAGGTTTCATTACTTGCCTTTGAAAGTTGTGCAATAAAAGTAAGGTCACAATCAAAGTATCAAAGGGACACTTGAGAATATCTCATATTAACAAAAAATGTTGTTGTGTGATGCCTGCTGAAGTAAGCTTTGTCTTTCATTTATGAATTTTTAAAGGCATGTCCTTGTTCTTCCTTTTGGTTGCCTTCATATGCCCACTTGAAAGTTAATTAAGACTGAAATCTTTGTCTTACCACAGTGCCAGCAATGACGGAGGAAAATAGTGTGACCAAAGCAGCATCTGCCCATCCCAAGCCGGTCCACCATCCAAAATGATCAGTCCTATTGTGCGGTAGGAAAAAAACCTCTTCACTCACGTTACTATTATTCCCTTCATAAAATACTCCCGGAGAAGAGCTACTTTGATTTTCGGAAAAGCTATACGAGATGTCTTTCTCTTGGAGATTCTCGGAATCCAACCCATCATCCACGACTACTAGATCAGCTTCTACTTGAGTGTCAATTTTTCTAGGCTCGAGGAGAGAAGCCTCTGCTACTATACATGTCCTGGGAAATATTTCATACGACGGTAGCCCAAAGAAGAGGAAAATAAACGCAAGAAACTTTATACGGGACAGTAATAAATCCATTACGGAGAGGTGACACTTTCTCACCCTTTTCACTTCCATGTCAACCAAATCAATTTGAATTCTTCATGGATGACATCCTTCTTCCTTGGAAAAACCATTCAAACATGAGTGTAATTGGTCATACTCTTGAGTCACCCCAAATTTTTAAGGTGTGTATGTAAAGTTTAGATATTCTTCCTCTACTTTATAACCGAAATAATGTTCACTTACCTTATAAAGTATTCAATAAACCAAATTAAGATTGCGGTTCCGCATGTTTGATTAGATATATTTTCTAACGTTTGTTTCAGAAAACGGTGGGGTAGGTAATGATAATTTTTGCTTCATTGCCAAATGGTCAACGGTTATAAATTATTGCAAAATCTTAGTGTGGAAATCCGTTAAGGGGAGTCCTGAAATGAAAATTAAGCAAAAAGTATGTTTTAAATATACATATTTTTAGCATGCAATTACATATAACCGGTAAACTTAAAGCGGTAACATTCTGTCTCTGTGTTCTTCTACGTACAACATAAAATATTATACTCTTTACGCAGCAATCCCGTTGTAACAGAAAAATGATATTTTATTCATAAGCTCGGCAATTCCTAGTAAAATTCACACCTGTTGTGTATCATTCATGGTAACACAAATGAAATGACAAGCACATTATACATTCTTCGCTGCATTTCAATTCAAAGAGTGAGAGAGAAAGTATTTTCTCCGGAATAAAAGGAGAAACAAGCATTTCCTTTCCCTTTCTTTTAAATCTCAGTTTCTAAGCTAAAAATCGTAGTCTAGTTTATGTGATGTTGCACCAGCTTGTCCCCTTTTACATTTACACCATCCCATATTTTCGTTTTCATCAGAATGAAATGGTATTATCTACGGAGGTGAGAAATCTAGATTGCGAAAATGATGTAAGAATCAACACAGAGGCGGCTTTGGTGGTTAAAAAACTGCGGAAATATGAAGCAACGACAAGAGAAGCAGAGACAACCACTGGATGTAAAGAGGACTTCATTCATACTCTTTCAGACAGTATAAAACTTGGAAAAAGTGTAAAAGGCACTTTTATTTGGTTGAGTGGATCTGAGCGACAGGTAATAATAGGTTTGATTTTAAACAAAAGAATAGCAGAAACAAAAAAGAAACTAGCGAAAAGTGTATTAGTACGATAAGTATTTCTTTTCGAGATGGTATTTGTATTTGCTATCTGTGGAGCAGAGTAAGACGACAAATAAGTGTAAAACGTTCATTGTTGTTTACCGTACTATAGTTATACTAGCTGGTTGCCCGATTCTGTCGCATCGGGGTCTAGACAGCATGCAATTTGGCAAAATAAGAATAAAACAATGGTAAAATCAAATTTTATAAAAAA